>VWYP01060582.1:387914-456670 GCA_013400435.1 Pycnonotus jocosus | reverse complement strand
ACCAGCTATTTTTAGGCATTTCAGTAACACCACACAAGTGAAGCTCAAAGAGCCGCGGCGGGCCGGCGCACGGAGGCTTCGTCAATGGAAGTATGTTACCAGCTGCCCGTGCTGCCGCTGGACAGGCCGGTGCCGCAGCACGTCCTCAGCCGCAGAGGGGCCATCAGCTTCAGCTCCAGCTCCGCGCTCTTCGGCTGCCCCAACCCCCGGCAGCTCTCGCAGGTAGGCACTGCCGCCGGGCCCGCCGCCCTTGTCCGCCTGCCCCCGAATACCGGCGGCGGTGGCGAGAAAATGCAGCATTTCATATTTTTATTACTGCTTGTTGCCGAGGTTATCTATTTGGCATCGCTTGCGATGCGAGCGGTGAACTCCGTGGGGTTTATTTCCACAGCCAGTGGGCTATTTGTTTCTCCTGTAATTTTTAAGCTAGGGCTGCTTTTTACTTCTTTTATTAGCTTGGGCTTTCTTTGAAGGGTTCAAATTTCCCATGGGGTTGCCAAAAGCTGCAGCGACTTCACTGAAATGGTGAAACATGCACTGCAGTGTTTTATTTGGGATGCTCTGCTTTTTCTCCCTCCAACTATTGAGGCTTGGCAGTTTGTCTAGAAGGAGACAAAGATCCTTGGCTTTTTCGTTTCCACGGTATTGTTCCCAGCCCATATTACATCAGTCACAATGTGAATTGTACTGTATTTTGTTTCATCTGATTATGTTGGAAATATTGTGAAAAAGGTCATTATAACTATCAGGACAAAAGGCAGGTTTTTCTTGTGAACACTGCCCTAAATTTCTGGTTGTGCGTTAGTATGGTTTCCCAGCACCCAGTGATAAAATTATATTCTGGCGGAAGTCTCTGGAGAAAATCTGGAATTATGGTGGAAAGCATATGTTTTGGTGGGGAGTCAGCGTTTTGGCTTCGAGGGATTTCCTATGTCGAGATTGAAAGGTCTGTTTAAGTGCTGTGAAGTGTGTTGTCCTTACAGAAGATGTCTTTTTGCGTGTGTGATGGTATTTTTTTGTTCTGTACATTTTTGGTGTGTCTTATTAAGTTATTCTGCCTTTTTTTCCCCATGTCTTGCTGTGCTACACATATGTCTTTGTAGAAAGTATGGAGCTGCCAGTCGCTTTCGGCTTTGTCCCCTGTTTGGTAGCAGTGGAGCTCTGTATGTGTGAGCATTAGGCACATGTATGTTGGGGCAGGAAAAATCGACAAAATACTGTATTAATGACCAGCAACTTGAATGCATGTGGAAATAATTATTAGCAAGCCAATGAAGATGAACATATGTTGACAGTGCCTCCTTTTCTGGGTATAAATGTAATAATTGACAAAAACTTTGCTTTTATGGTAAGGTAATTTTCCATGTAGCAACCGGGTTAGGATCTTTCCCATTTGTACTGCTTGTTCTGAGCTGTACTTGGTGATGGTGACTTTTCCATATGCATAAGTCGTCTTGAAAGTCCAGCCTAATACAGCACACTTTGTTCTGTGCAGATAAGAGTCTCCCTTGTTTGAAGCATTCTGGTTTTCTGGAAAGGAATAGGCGAAATGGTCAAGGTGATACATTGTATTCCTTCCTGTATGGTCTCTAGAACAGGTGATGCACGAAGTGTATACAAGTTTACCAAATTAGATGTGGTATTGACATTTAAAGTAGTTTTTTTTTTTTTCCTCTAGCTTCCAGGCTTCTCAATGGATTCATTATTTTCTGACCAATATGCTGCAGGTGTATTATTGATTTCCAAGAAGAGGTGCTTGAATAACTTGTAAAAAGGGAAAATATGTGTGCTTGACCAAGTAGTATTTTGACTGCATAAACCAGCAAGTAACTAAGTTTATGCATTAATAAAAGGGAATTAGGATATTTAAGTGAGGAAGCCTTCACTGTTACCAGACATCTGATTAGAGTACGGCTTTACCTTTTTTTCCTTTTTCCCTGAAGTCTCCTGCAGACAATAGGATGTGAATAGGTCTGCCAGACCTGTAATCACAGGCTGGTGTAACTGATGGACTGAGAAGCACTACCAGTGAGGTTAGTGATTCTGTGTAACTCCTGAACTTAACTTCACCGTACAAGTCTCTTGTAAGACATTCCAGTTTCGTTCCTGTCCAAAGAGAGCCGAACCCTTTGCAGTTTGTCATTTTCAGTCTTCTGCTCCAGGTAGCTTTGAGCAATAGGAGTAACACTGGAGATATGTACCCAAGGAGCTGGTATGTACAGCCAGCATTTTACAACTAATGTGCATGTAGCAGATCTTCCTGAAAAATGCAAGGTCTTGAAGATTACATTCCCACTTAGGAATTAAAAGTGACATAATTGAGTCATAAGATGTTTTAGGCTTATCCTTCCAGCAAAAAGGTATTTTACATAGAAAACGTACATGAGATAAATTAGACATTACATAGACATATTAGACATACCATTTAATTGGACAGCCCTGAGCATATTTATCTCTCAATTTATTAAGTAGAATTTCAGTTTCGTTGAAGTTTCTCTACATGGGTTCAAAATGGGCTGTACGTTGCTTTTTTAAAGCTTAAATAAAGGGGTTCTGGAAATGACCTCAAGAATTCTGGTCTACTGCTCCTCTCAGCCCCAGGAAGGATAAATCGTATTTACAGCATTATTGGCAGATGTCTGTCTAATCTTTGCTTAATCCATTTTTTAAGATATAGTCTTATGAAATGAAGTGTGTTGACATAACTCATTATTGCTGAAGGTTAAAAGCCCTGGCATTGGGCACGTGTTATTGCTGTTTCCTCTATGCCACCTCTGATGCTTGTCAGGTGTTTGCTCATTCAGTTCACTAACACAAGCAGGAAACTTGGTAGCCTCCTGCCATCACTTTGAATAAAACAGGCTTATTGAAGTTTGTCAGAACTGATTTAAAGGAAAAGATGGTACCACTGGGATTTTGAAAGTCATAAAACCTTTAAATAATAGAAATTATGCAATCTCACTAGTAACTGTTGTTAATAGTGCTTAACTGTTCCTGCATTAAGAGAATTCTTTCTTAATACTGAAATTAAGTCTTCCTTGTGGTGATTTGCTCCTTTTACTATACCCAGTAAATGCAGAGAAAGGCTTATTCCTTCTTCCTTGTCATTTTCTTTTATGTATGAATTAATTCCCTATAGTCTTAATTTTCATTAATTTCAAAGTTTTTACAACAAAAGTAATAAAGGTAACATCTAGAGGTTATTTGTGATATTTATTGTTCAAGTGCAGCCGGGTGAAAAGCTGCTGTTATTAACTGAAACAAATGTTTCAGTTAACAATCATCTTCAAATATGAAACAGTTTTGAGTGCTAGTGTTAAAAGCTGTTTATAAGGGTATTTGAATGTGTAAGTGCTGAAATTACCAGGACATTTCACATTGATGAGATTTGAATTTAGGTTCACTGTGAGATCAGGTGGATGTTAACTGGTACCTTGGATCATACATTCAGGGCGTTCATTCCATATATTAGAAAATAATGTTTTTCAAATTAAAGCTGAGCTTTCAGAGAACAATTTTTGATTTATTGCCTCATCGGGTTTTTAACTTGGGTTGTTAATAGCAATAAAAAAGTTTCTAGGACTTTTCTTACTTAGTGTGAAAGTTCTTAGTCTGCGTTTTTATGAATAAGGGTTTATAATGAAAACCACTTCACAAACGTAGCTGCGAGCTACTTTTAGATTGTCCTGCGTTGCACTCCCCCTCACCCCATGTTGAATTGACATAAACATATCTATCACAAATGAGTGAGAAAACTTTGGCCTAACCTGCTATTTTTGATTCATTTCCATTTCTCTGTTTGTAACTGGTTCTGCAGTTTCTTCTGTTCCTCCAAAAATGGCATCAGTGGTATCTAGGAGCAGTGTCTGAATAGAAATAAAGATCTAGCTTTAGCCTTTCTGTCTTTAAATGATTGAAATTGATGATGATAAAGAAAGATGTTTCCTAATTATGAAATTGCATGAAGAGGGAATGGAGCAAATAATAGAAGAATCCATTTGAATCTCAGAAATGTGGGCACAGTCTCCACCTGAAGTACCAAGTACTGCTGTGTGCCAGGCAGTACCATGTCCTGCTACCTGCTGTTTGATAGCCCGGTTCGTGATCTTTCTTCATTGCATCTCCATTTCATGCATTTAAGCAATGTAGTGTCAGCCTTGGTGACTCTCACAGATTAACAATAGATTGTAGATGACGCATATGGAATCCCAGATTTGACTTGGGGGACGAAGTGGGGGAAAAAGTCACTAAGAGCAACTGGGAATATACTGCACTGGTTGATTCTTCAGTGAAAAGTTTATACTTCCTCTTTCCCAGCATTAGCAAGGTGCTTTTGCTGTGTATTTCTTCTTGTCACTGTCACCTGATGTGATCCAAACATGTTTTGCTCTGCACATAACATGGTAAGTTAAAAGATGCGTTTGAGAGGTGTATTTATATGGTCTGGACATAGACATTGGTCTTTAATCCCATGGTTGCACCTTTTTGCTGAGAAAAGTGTTGGCATGACCTATTTTTCCCTTGCAGCTGCTGATTTCTACTCCTGCATCTTCCCCTTAGTTGTGTCAACTTCTTTTTTTCTTTTTTCCTTTTTTCTTTTGATCAGGCTATTTTTCAGCCTTGGCTGACTCATAGTACGGTTTCATAAATGACTGTGACTGTTAGTAAGGAGGAAACAGCACACCACAATGTTAGACCAGGAGTAACAAGCAGTGGAGAGGCAGAAGGAATGCCTTACATTGGCCCTGCTACTGAATGTGAAACCTTGCCCTAAACCTCTTTCTTTTCTCATCCACTGTTTTTCTTTACTTTTCTTCTATACCTTTCTAATGCTCTTCATCAGTGCTTCTCAGTTGCTGGCTCTTTCATTAGATTTCTCCTGCCATTTCCTGTATCTCTGCTGCATGAATAATTAACAAGTTAAAATAATGAAATAATTTTCACGTTGTGATTCCTAGCCTCTGGAATTAATTCTGTGTTGCTGCTATGCTTGCCATTCCCTTCATCTTGTATTTATTGTGTCTGGTTGCTGAGATTGCATCTATTCATATGAGAGGGAGAGACTGACGCTGACTCTACGCACGGCACAGACAAGTTCTGATTGAGGCTTTCATGCACTACGGTAATTTCATGTGGCAGTTCATTTTTAAAATGCCCTGAGTTTTATGACCAATTAACTTTTTTCGTATGTTCTAGTGTAAAGCAACATCGGTACTTCATTCAGCAAAAAGGTCATAGCAGCTTATTTCATGGCCTATAATTGTCTATGTAGGATCTAAACATAATAACAGTGTGAAGTCCCCATTAATTAGATTGTCTTAAATCACCAAAAGTCAATTCTTCTTCGTCAAGATTGTGTAATAGTATGTTTTGTGCTTTGTAGGAACCTTGAGTTTAGATGCTATCTTTAAAGAGAAATTGATTTGAAAAGAGAGACTGTAGCTATGTGCCCAAGTTGGGAAATACTGAATTTTAACTGTAAAACAATTTTACAGGAAGTCAGCATTAGTATATGAATATTCACTATTTTATATGAACTAATTATGTAGTAATAGCATGCAAATACAGGTTGTTGGAATTTGGAGTGTTTTCTGTGGGATGTCTGTTTCAGCAGCTTTCCTGATAAAAACCCCTATTTCCTGAGTAAGTCTGTTTTTCCAGGTTCCTTGGGAAAAGCAACAGTATCCAAACTCAGTTAATTCCAAGTCAATAAGCTCAGTTTGGAGTTAATAACATATCATAAAAATAATGTAATTTTTCTGACATGTCTGTTCCACAGTTTTGCTGTGTGGAAAACAATGCTGGGGACATCTGCATTGTGAATCTTTACTTCTTCAGTTCTATTTTCTGAAAAGCCTACAGTGGAAAAAATTGCTGGTAGCAGAGTGGTGATTTGCTAGAAGAGTTCTCTATCGTGTCAATGACCATTGGCTTCTTGTTTTCTTGTGTTTCCATCATCACTTGATATCTGCAACTTTTCACTGATTTTCTGCTAAAATTGTAGATTTCTACATCTGCTCAATTTTCTTGCATTGAAGATCTCAGATTCATGATTGCATTTCCAAGTCAGGTTCTGGCTCTTATATGAAACACTTTTGGATTGGGCTAAACCTTTCGTATTTGCTTTTGTTCACTGTACCTGCATGGGAATAATGAGTAATTTGACAGCTCAAATTCGTTTGGTGGTTTGCCTTTTTTTGTTTGTTTGTTTGTTTGTTTTTTTTGCTTCTCCCAGAAATGTGAAACCAGAGTACCTTGGTTGTCCTTTACTGTGTAAATTTTTGTAAACGCGTATGAATATTTTCCAGGTGTGAATTTATACAGTTGTGTGTCTAAGATACAAATTAATGTATCTTATGATTGACGAAACGTAGTGTCTTCTATTAGAATGGGTTTTTTGTTAATGAGGGCATGAAGATGGACATGCTAAACATTTGTCTTCATCTCCATAATCATACTACGTAAAGTATTTAGTGCAAATAATCTCTTGTGTGCATTCACAGCTGAATGAAATGTTCAGTTCTGCTTGAAAAAAGTCTTTTATATGAGCAAACACAAGTACATGGTGTGAGCATGCACATGCATGTAGGATCTCACAAGAAGCATGTGTCTGGGGCCAGGAATTGAACACAGACCTCTCAAGTTCTAGTTCAGAGTTATGCACAGAATCCTCACAGGAAACCTTGAAAGAATTTGAGTTTCATCAGATTTGAAGTTTTCTTCGGTTTGTTCTGATTATGTCATTAACAAGTAACTGCAGTGTAAATAAGCACCCTGTGTAATCCAACAAGGCAGCTTGCCAAAGGAAAAATATCTTCTTATAAAAATGCAGTTCTGGGAAACTAGATTTAGGGGTTACTTGGAGAGTTGTTTATGTGTATGTTTGCATTCTGGCTGTATTGTACGGAATTTGTAGCCAAACATTTTGTTTTCTTTCTGGTTGAGAATAAATTTGTGGCTGTTATCTTGCCTTCCCTGCCCTCCTCCCTTCCATACCCTGAGAATTTTTTACTTCTGTTGCAGCAGCCTAACTCCTGTTTTCTTCCCACTTCCCCCCTCTTTGTACACCTTTGATATGGCAATCTGATTTATTATCTTCCTGACCACACTCCCACAATAATGATAATTAGAGATTCCTGGAGTCTGCTTTTTATCGCAAGGTAGAGGGTGAATTCTTGTCTCAGCTCATAGCTGAAGTTGTGAAGGAGCCAAGATTTGCAGCAGGCCTTCCTCCTCCTCGTGCGTGAGCATGAGAAAGAGTATGCAGCAGTGAGAATAATAAAGAAAGGTCTATATTAGTAGAATATTTTACTATTTCTTCCTCTTCTTTCTGCCAGATGAGATACATGGAAAGAAAGACACTGTTTCCTTTACCGGTCATAGGGATTTTTTTCCTGTTTCTCCCCCCATGACAGACATAGCTGGAGGCTACTCTGACTAATAAAGCTGGATATTTAATACATGTGAATTACAGCCTGTTGCCCCCTTTAGGGCAAGGGGTCAATTCTGTCCCACGGGGTAAAGAAAACCAAAGGAAAATACACAGAAACCTATTCCAAGTCTGTGAGGGAAAAAGTTACAATGGGAACTCTGAGACTTCAGGAGGTGGATCAGCTTTGGAGCAGAAAGGGTTTAGAAACTTCATGTGATGGTTCTTAGTTATCTTAAGAATCGAGGTGCATGTGGCATTGGGGTGATGGCAAGCAAGTAATTTCCTGGGGGATGCAGTTGTATCTAGATAAGAAAACGTTAACGCTCTCACAAAAAATACTTTGAGTAGCACAGTCTGGTGGTGGAGGAGCCATAGCTGTCATGGCAGGAGTGGCGCTGGCCTGTGTTCTCTTGCTTTGTGTCTGTAGCTAATACACCCGGTACACTGGTGCTGCAGCTGATGGCCTGCTGAGGAGGAGGTTTCACGTTTAGTCAGGCATGAACTTGCACTTGCATTTTCTTAAACTTTCCAGTAAACTTCAGGTGCTGTGATAATCTCCTGAAATGTGTATGTGTGGCAGGGGTGTGTGTCTTATCAGTAGTGCCTTGTCTTCTCTTTTGCAATGGTAGATTCCTGTAACCAGTTTTCAAAAAGCCTGTAACACTTAAATTTCCTTGATTGTTACCTGTGGAATTTTAGGCTTCATCTGCAGTAATTGAACTTTTTCTGGTATTGGGAAAAAAAAATCTGTAGTTTTTATAGCTGCAAATATAGTGTGAAACTGCTAAGCAGTAAATGTCTCTATATGGATAGTAAAGGTCAGGGTTCTTTGATGCTCTTGTTTATGATGAGATCTAGACTGTACATTTGTTATGGAATTCTGCCATTGCTCTGTTTATTCTGTTGTGAAGTCTGAGCTACATATCTTCTTTTAGGGTGGTGATACTAGGAATTTCTTACACTTTCCACTGAATTTATATTTAATAAGCTTTTTCTAACTTGTTTTCATTTTGACAAAATAAACTGATTACATTTTTGTCCAGATAAAACACTTAATATTTAGCTCACAAACTGATAGATTAAATGGTAAAGCTTTATTTTCTGAATTAAAAACAAAAGTAACCCTGAGTTTTTAACCTTGAGAAGCTCATAGTGTCCAAATATTTTAAAAAATATTGTTTTCCCCTCAATGTTTTTTTCTTCTCCTTTCAAAAAGGATAGTGGCTGTCCTCTGCATCTAGTCTTTCTGCTTCTATCTTTGTCGCTTCGGGTTATTGCAGGAGTTTTGCAACCTACCATAAATGAAGACTGGAAGTCAAACCTAGCAATTTGCAGGTACTAAATTCCTGAAATTTTGTGTTGGGCTTTGTACTTTGTGATCTGTGTTGACTTTGAGGCTCTTTTAAGGAGGAGAAAAACTTCATTTCCATAAGGGTGTTGAATAGTTGAAGCTGTGGTTACCTTGTGTTTTTTCATTTTCTTGTGATATTATGATGTTACTTTTGCCATGCCCTTCCATTTTAAGTTGAGACCTGAAGGGATTTTTGTTTGTTTGTTTTAATAAAAGGCCTTTTGTTAAAATTCTCCACCTATCACCTTTTGATACAATAGACTGTAAGTGAAATAATCAGCTGTGCACTACCAGGCTAATCCATTTTCATGAGCTTTTTAGGAAAGATGGTTTGAGAGGATTAAACAAGGAAATATTATTCATATATTGACTGAATGAATAGGTAAGACAATTAAGACTAATGAAGTTTGGGACATTTTTCTTCATCCTTAGTATTGTTGTATTTTTATGAGAACATGGGAAAGAGGCTACATGCTGAAAAATATGATTGTGTTGGAAGAAATTTGTGAGTCAAGAGATCAAATTTTTCTCTTATGCTGAGTGTGCATGACAAAGGGTCTGATTAAGGTGAGAGAACTTGATAAAGCTAAAATCATCTTAAGCTCATTTCTTGGTGTAAAAATACATGTTACAGAAGGTTTTTGCTTCTGAATTTAAGACGGTTAAAGTTAAGTACAACGATCTTTGTATTTAATGTGTCATGAGAAACAGGAGGGCAGTTTGTTTAATTCTGCCTTGACGCGTTGTAATGCTGTGCTTGGTGCTTGGAGAGGCTTTGTGGTTGATGATTACTGTTGACAGGAGCCATAGTTTTATTATTAATACTATTTTAAATGGAAATTCTTTTTCAGGTAAGAGTTTTATTTAATGTCTGCAGTCATAGTTCCAAGATGCTTTTGGTGTTAAGTGTAAGCAGTATTGCTTGCACAGTAATTGCTTTTAGCTGTCTATCTTTACTCCTGCTCGAGTGCTGACAGTTGCACTCCTCTGACCCTGTGGAAAGCTGGTTTGTTGAGCTGCAGCAGCAGAAAGTCCTCTTATTTTTGCAGCAGTAATTTTCTGCTCATTTGTCTCTCCCTGGTTTTCTTGCAGGATCTGAGGAGTGTTGGTGCAAGGGAAGGAGCAGGGATATGCAGGCAGAGGCCACCCAGTGTGTGGCAACACTGACTCAAGTTGTTTCCATTGCAGTTGGAGGAATGTCCAGAACAGCTGAACTGTGTGGAATTGGTTCACTTTCTGGGCAAACGAGAGTGGGCTGATTAATTCCGTGGTGTTATTCAAATTACGTAATGCACTGTATTCAGGTGTTTAGTATTTCTGAAGAAGCATTGTGCACCCTGTGTCTTTTATATATTATTATTCACACAGCTTGAGAATCTGTAATTTCATCTTTATTAGGGGAGTCCGTGGTTCTGTGTGTTTCAGATATTAGATAGACTTGACAGAAAGAACATATTAAAAAGACTGTTGATAATTTTTGAACAAATTATTAAATACATTAAGTCAAAAGAATTTATATTTTTTTACCTATAAAACATCCAATTTCATAATTTGGATTATTGGACTTCAAAATATGAAAACTTTTGGTTTTCGTGTCTATATGAGTAGTGATTTAGAAATAATGTACAAATGAAAGGTTATTTTCATGTGAAACTGAAAGTGTCTTTCCTCTCTGCATATTTTTAATGAAAAGTAGCTCTGGTTGCTACAGGTTATAAATGAGGTGTGTGAGAACATGAGGCTCAATCCTGTCATTTGTCTTTGGAGAATTGTTTAGAGTACTTAAAAGGCTTGCTAGTGTGTGTTTGTATGTGGGAGTGAGTGTGTATATACATAAACATATACATATGAAAATAAATATATAGATATATATGAAAATGTGGTAACTGAATAAGGCTATGGTGGGTGCTGCATAGATTCAGAAAAGTGCAAACCCCACTATTCATTGTACCATTTGCTACCATCGTTGTCCTATGTCCATCAAGTCACAATCCAAAATAATATCCTAAAGATAACAATTTTGGGAATATTTGTTGTTTTCACTTGATCTAAGTAAAAAGAAAAATTACTTACTAGTTTGCTAGCCTTTATCATTTATAGTGAGATTTTAGAAACTTCTGGTCAGAATGACACATTAGTTTTACAGTTGGGAGTGCTTCAGAATGATGTCAGGTAACTGTCGGCGGATTCTTCTTTGTAGTCTTTTTGGTTTTCCCGTTTCCAGGTTGCATGTTGATAGCTATCTCCTTCAAACTCTGTAGAGCTTGCCCAGAAGCATGTCTTAGACCAAGGACAGTCATACTGTAATGGCTGTTCTTTGTGTCACTGAGCTGCCAAGTAAAACAAATCTGGATTGACTGTGTACATGTGTGCACAGTTGTTCAGCCATCCATTTCTGCTGGATTTAGTAGAGCACACAGTGTGCTGATTATGTTGATTGGCAGAATTATTTTGAACCGTGTCCTGAAGCGCATTCAGTCCTATGGAGGTATTTGTGTGTGGGTTCATTGGGGGCCTACGGGGAACTCAACCTCTGGCCTAGGAGCAGTGCCTTGAGCGAGTTGGGATGCTGTACACCGTCTGCCCAGAGTAGCACCAGGAGAGCATTCCTGGGAACTGTCAACATACAGGAGATAGACTAGGCCATGCTGCTGATACATTTGCTGGATTGTGATAGAAGGGAAGGAGCTGCAGCAGTAAATGTATTGGCTTCCATTTCGTGCGTGCTGGCATTTGAGAAGAGAATGGATCAGTAGCAGATGATGGCTCCGCAGTTGAAGTAGAACTTGAGGATGGAAAAGGTGATGTGCATGGCTGTCCTCTCTTGGTAGCTCTTTATCTTTGCTATACAAGATACCTCATGAAGGTCATGCCTGAGATCTCCTTTGTAGTACTTGTGAGAGCAAAGACTGAGGGCTGACAAAAGGCAGTATGAGAGATGTGCCACCAGTGCCTTTTGGGGTTGTTCCCTTTGGGAGAAAGTGAAGATCAGATAATTGTGTGACGTGTGTGATAGCAGAATATTACCCCTGCATGAGATAGTTGTGAAAACAATATGCTTTTGTTGAATGTACACGTTGATCCACATTTGTTTCATCCATTGCATCTTTTCCCCTCTGCTGCCTGCTTTGTAGCATTGCTTTCTTCATATTCCTACATGTTGGCTTAAGTCCAAATACAGCCTCTCAAAAACCTTCCATGAAAGTTTTAGGTGTCTTTACGAGGCCTGGTTCTTCACTCTAAAATGCCAATGAAAATGTTTGGTAAATAAAGAAGACGGATCTATTGTGAAAGTATAGATTATTTGTTAGAGTAACATGTAAAAAGGTTTTAAGCAGGTCTCTGCTTTTTAGGGCTTCCACTGATCAATGCTTTGAGAAACAGGAGGAAGTGGCTCTTGTCAGGAAGAGAAAGCTGTGAGCTTTTAAGTCTCCCATGGACACTCAGGTGTGTGTGTGTGTGTGTGTTGTCATGTAATGGTGATGTTTGCTTTCATCCCCGCTTCTCGTGACCCGGCCAAGGCGGGTATGGACTGTGCTGCTGATTCTCTGCAGGGAATGAAAAAAAGATTGTGTGCAGAGTATGGCAGCGCCTACACAATAGAGGCCTCCAGTGAGGCAGTAGTTGCTGAGTTACAGTTTCCAACACTGAGCTTGCGTCTCAATTGCTTCTTCAGTGCCTCTGTATTAATTTTCTCATCTTTGTTGAAACCAGATAGTAGCCTCTAGCACGTAGTTAAAATACATAATTAGTGAAGTGATAATGTTCTTCAGTTTTCTAGTGTGCAGGTTTAAACCTTGTGTATCTAAATACTTCTTTTTAGTTTGCATTTCTGAACTAGCAAGTTACGGTTGGCTGAAATGTGCATGGGTTGTCTGCATTTTAAATCTTTATCAGTACTGTTCTGAAAAATAATGCTACAATAAAATTATAAGTCAAAATACTGTTAAACCTCTGCTCTACAGCTGAGAAATTGTACAAGGATTGTAGGTGAGATAAGGGACTTTGTTTTCTCTGCCCTAAAAGCAGTGACCTCTTGTGTTCTGTGTGGTCTGGTTGAAAGGCACTGCTCAAGTGTCTGTCTCCTTCAGCTTCTCTGTTCCAGCCTCAGCTATGCAGACACACTGAAATGCATCCTTTCGCTTGTTTTTGGAATCTCTCCTCTTTCATAAGTTCCCTTTCCTTGTCGTAATGGCTCTCCTGTAGGCTCTTTTGTCTGCCATAGAAAATGGCTGTTCTGCTCCTACACTTCAGAGGGGAAGAGGGGAGGGATCATGCTTAGGAAAGAAGGGTCTGGTTAGTCTGTAATCCTTGCTGCTGCCGTGTGAGATGGAAACGGGTTGAGAATGGAGGCAAATACTTTGGCGTCTGAGCATGTAAATGGGGGCCCAGAAGGAGTAATACAGAATGACTGGTGCAGATACTGAAATAGGCGTTAGTGCTGGCCTCCTTGGTGTTGCTTTCACTTCTAACTGCAGCGTATTGCTTTTTCACTGAATGAAATCAATGTGTTTAGGCTTATTTGTGAAAAATTGCTCTGTTAGATAAGGACGTGTCTTTGATGACAGCTTTTTTATGCTGTGTTCCCAAGACTTATTTAAGCCTCCAGCAGCAATTATGGGTTATTCTGATTACTGGGGATGTTTTTTGCTATGGAGAGCAGCATGATGTCTTCTTCTGTTTCAGACCAGAAAGTATCTCTGGTTTTAAAACAAAATGTTTTCTTAGTATTCTATAGACATTAAAATACTGTTGGTGTAATAAGCAACTGCATTTATCTTTCATGAATGTTCACCTTCCTGAGTATATTTCAAGTATTTAAGTATCAACTTATTATTTGACTTACTAGTAATCGTTTTGAGGAAGGGACTGCCAAGCTGCTTGTTTTTAAGGTTCTCAAGCAGTGTTTCAATGAAACTGGCTAGGGGACAGATGCGTAAGGTCTGTGCTTGGGAATGCTGTGTCTTCATCATGCGTGTGAAAACTCCAATAATTTGTCCTTCTTACTCACAAGATGAAGTGCGTAAATTTAGCATCTCCTACTTTCTTGTCAATGCTGGTTTGTCGTTTTTTTAACTTCACAACTTCAACTAGAATTCATCAAGCAAATGTGGTATTTAGAAGTGTGAGCTGTACTTTCTGATATTAAAAACACAGAGGTAAAATATTTCAACAGCAGTGCGAAGGAGAAAAAACCTGAATGTGTAAAACTAGTAGGAAGGACAGGCAAAAGGCCTGTACTTTAAAAGGAAAAAAAATACAGGCAGGGAAGAGGATTTTATTGGGTAGATGTTTCATGTCTTTGAGCCATGTCAGGAGTGTCTGTACAGTGGTGTTGAAGAGCTGTGCATGCTTTGCTTTTGTCCTTTGATTTATTTTAAGGGTTTAAAGGTGGTCCAAGTGCCGTTCCTTGGCTTCTGTTGTCAGTGGTAAAGGGACAGATGAGGTTATTTATTCATTCTGTCTGTCAGGCACACACTTCAACAAGAAATAAAGGCATTAAAACATGATATATGTAGATGGACAAATTTTGGAATTAAGAAGTTTTGGAATTTTAGAGTTTTCAGGTTTGCTACTTTTTAAATTGTCCTACAATCCTGAATCAAATTATGGCAAAAAGGTGCCTTCTTAAAGATGATTAAGGAGTTTTAAGTATTCCAAGAGCAGCTCTTGAGGCTATGGGGCACAAATTAATTCTAATTAGCCCATGGTGGAATGTGTCATTGAGGTTTTTAAAACCTGTTCTATATGGTAGATATCCCAGCATGTTTTTCGAGATGTTTTGCCATGTTAAAATCCACACAACACCACCTGGAGGGTTCTTCTTTAAATTGCCAGTCTGCTTTGTGATGTGTATCTCCAAATCCAGCTGACAACTCAAAGCATCGGAACATCTGCAGTGACCACATTACATAAATGTGCTGGCACCGCTGTCAGTCCCTCCCACGCATTCAAATGAAGCTGGTATGGATGTACTGTATCTTTGTAATCAGCTTTGTCCAGCCATCTAGGTGATTTGTCTTTGGAAATGATGTCAGTTACTTAAGAGTTTGTGGTACCTCGTGTTTAGGCAAGGAAAGTGCAGTTGTAAGAAACTGAGCAGGAAGAATGAAAGCTGAATAAGCTGGTGATTAAGGTCTTTTCTCGCAGATGAGACCTACACGATGTTTTCAGTATTGTGTCTCTTTCTGAAAACTGTTTGCAGGGTATGCAGGTAAGTAAAAAAAAAAAAAAAAGAACATTTTTTTTTCTGAAGTGACCTTCTAGGCTGGTATTTGTTGTTTGGAGAAGTGAAGTAGCTGATTTTATGGGTAATACTATGTCTGTTGGTGTTGTCTGGAATGTAAGTATGGCCATGCAGTGAAAGTTTACAGAGCAGCGTTCCAGAAATTGTATCTGGACTGACAAATGTAACAACTCCAGTTGACTTGAATATTTTTTTTTTACTAAGAGCTTCCAAGGTCACATAAACTAGTTAAATGCTTTCCTTAGAAGTTAACCCTTATGCTTCTTATATAATATGATGAATTCATTATGTTTACAGATGATAATGATTTAAATAATTTGTTTTAAAAAATGCTTTGTGCATCATGGCAAATAAAAATTATTTTTGTATCCTGTTGCTTTCATTCAAATTCAATAGATGAAGCATTATAATTGCAGCTATTGGAGTTTACTTTCTTTTGTTCCTAGGCTTTTATTCATACTAGTGGAGGTCACAGTTTTTATCCAGTCCCTCATTTTTTAGCTTGCATGTTTTCAGTAATGTAATACTTCAATATAAAATTCTCAGTATTTCTGTAACAATTAACTTTAGTTAGTGTCTTTCTGTTGGTGAAAAAAGTGGAAGTCTAATGCCTGTAAATTACAAACATTGATAGATATTGTGTCATAAAATTAATGGGTGATTATTATGTTTTAAAATGTTTTGTGCTTTTTAAAATGGATTTTTATCTTAGCCATTTCATTATGATCAAGGATATTATTCTGATAATATTTTGGCATGAGTTGATGCTATTCCTGAAAGCAGGTCCTTGATAGGAGATTTCTAAGAGACTTCGAGGATCTTTTGGGGGTGGCTGGGGGATGGAAGGAGCCTCACTAGTTAATGCCTGGCTACATTTTTTCTGTATTGTAATGAAAAACTTTTTGTAGGTATTAATGATGTCAGTTCCATCAGCACACAGAGTGTTCTTTTGCCAGCACAATGCAGAATCTAATGGAAAGTCATCACACACCTTCAGAATCTGGCAGCCTTGACGTCTTGGAGGCCTTCATTGTGTCATATGAGTTCAGCTGTGGGCTGTTGATTGTTGCAGAAATCTAGACAGAAGTGTGAGGGGGAAAAATTGATGTCCTACTTGAGTAGGGTTTTGTAGATTAAAATGGCAACTGTATCAAGATACTGAAGATAGTTTTATCAGCTTTGCTAAAGATTAAATTATTATAGATACTGAATTATCCTTTTATATCAACACGTGTAATGGCCACGTTACTTCACTGGCAATAATTACAGAAATTATATGCCTTTTTAGAGGTATTATAGTTCTTGACTATTTGCAAAGCTCAAGATACAAATCTTTGTAATGCTTGGCATTATGCTTTTTTTTCTCTCTTGATCTTGTGATTTTTTGATACTTTAGTGTTGAATACTTTTTGGGAGCTTGCCTGTCAGTTTTGACCATAGATAAAAAAAAATGTTCTAGAAAGCAGTATTACCTCCCTCCCAGCTGTTTGTCCATGTGTCCTCCAACCCACCCCATAATTTTTTCAGCAGTGTGTATTGACATCAAATATGCCAAGTTATTATTAGCAGAACTGTTTTCACTTTAAGGGACATCACGGTGTGACATTGATTTGGTCTGATGGAATTTGACACCACCTGCATTTTGGAAAGAAAAGGTCTCTTACCTACCTTGCAATCATGCATGTGCATATCAAGGAAATGAGTCACCTGGTGTTCTCTGTCGAGAGAGGGGCTTGGATTCAGAGCAGCCTCCTGCTCACGTGTAGCAGCCTTTGACGTGCATGGATTTAGCACATACGTGAGGGCAGTTCCCATATTCACAAGCTCAGAGTCGGTTCTAGACTTTGTAGGGTCAAATGGTCTCAGTGCCCAGAACTTGCTGATGTGTTGCTCTCTGAAGGATTTTCATATAACTTGCACTTCAGACTGATAAATATAGGAAAATCGGATAGTTACTTTTAAAGAACTTTGCCCAAACTGGTGTGCTGTTGCATATGCATGCCTAAATGGAAACTCAGAGGTGAAAAGAGAGTCTGCTTGTTGAGAGAGTCGAGAGTTTGCCTGACTTCACTTCTGGTGCCCTGTTTGTGTGAACTATGAAGTGGAGCCCAGGTTTCTTCTGGTTTAAACAGGCGGTGGTGATGCTTAGCTCTGACCTGCAGGTAGTTAATTGTCATGAGCTAAAGAAAAGTCTGTGAATGTTGTCTTCCCCTTTCTTAGAATACAGATGCTGTTGACATTTATAGATTTAGGAATTCAGTCGCTTCTTCCAGCTACTATAAAGAGGTGAATTACTCTTCTGGCTTTGCAGAATGCTTGCTCCTCATATTTCAGGAGAAGTCCTTGTACCTCACTACAAGCCAGAGATGGGCTTCCCCAGCTTTGCCAATGATGCAAATCTGAATGTGGTTTCTTGAAAGTTATAATTCTGTCTCAAAGATTTGTTCAGACCTCCATCACCTCCATTTTTTTCTGTCTTAAAAGCAAACAAAAATAAGTAATGTTTGTGTTAAGCTTTCTCTCCTGCTTTTAGTCTTATCCAAAGGGTAGCAAGATGGCTTTCTGTTCAGTTGTTCGTTGGGTTTCTTATGTTTCACCTTTTATGTTTTAAATAATAAAAATACTGGCAGTTATTGAAATCACCACCCTTTCAGTTTTAAAGGGAGATTTTCAAACTGTGGTACCTGATTTATGCATAGTTGTTCAGAGAAAAAAATAGCAAAGCAATCCATCAGAGGAGTTTGTCAGAATATATTTTATGTACAAAATGTCTAGGAAAAATTAACGCAAAATAAATAAGTATGCTGTGAAATCTGTTTAGAGAATAAAGGCTAAATTCCTCTTTTGAGGGGTTTGTGATTTAATTTATAGAGAAAGGGTTTAGGTGTTGCTAAGCTATTTGTTTCATTTCACCTATAGAATTCCATTTTTTATGGAGTGATTACCATGGAAATATTGTGAGAATTGCCTGTAATCTCATCTGCCAGTGGAAGGTAGCTTATTGTCCCTTCATGTGGTTTTGTGGGGGATATTGTTGTGACCTTTATAACTTTGCATTTGAAGACATTTTTTTAGATTCTAGTTGTCTTCCTTTTATATAGGGAAAAAATAGAAAAGTATTAACAAAAAAAAAGTACTGCTTGATGCAAACTAAAATTTATCCTATGCATTTCACAGATGTACGGTGCTTTTCAAATAGTATTTTTCTGTAATACAATAATAGACTTGCCTTTCTAACCCTTGTAGAAGGTAGAATTCTGATTTCAAAGCTGTGTTTTTGTGGTCTTCCAACATTACTTGCAAAAAATACATTTTTTTTCCTCCGGTTCCTCATTTCAGGAGCCTTGCATTTGTATGAGCTTGTCCCACTCCTCCACAGCATGTCTGGATTCAAGAAGAGGTGGAATAATATATATTGCCTTAGGACAAGCCATGCTTCAGTGAAAGGCTGAAAGGTGTGGAGCTGAAGGGCAGCGAGCCTCCCGTACCACGTGCCTGTGGTATGGGAGAGGCTGGATCCAGGAAAGGAGTTCAGCTCATTAGTCACACTTTTGCTTCTCCCATGTGGAGTGTTACATTGAAACCTGCTTTGCAAAATTCAGGAATGAAAGGAAGAAAGAACAATGCCCATGCACTGAGGTGCCAGTCAGTGCCAGCCCTGGCTGTTGTACCCTGCACGGCATTGCAAACTCTCAGTTCAAGATGGGCTAGGAGTACTTACTTAAAGTAGTCTTGTACCACTAAAAACAATCCATAATCTGAGGATGAGAGGCATCAGTTTTTCAGATAAACTGCCCCATACCTGGGGATTTTTAAGACATCAAGCAATTACTTTCATTAAAAAAGGAAACTTAAGCAGTGTTTAGTCTCATTTCAGTTATTATACAGGAGCAGGCTTGGGGCACTCTGCAGTGTTCTTGTGGCTAACCTCTTCAAAGCTTTGTACAGTGTTGAATTTTCAGGATCAAAGGCATTTTGGCATGAACTGTGCACTTGAAACTTACTCTCATCATTTAGGATCGATTGCTTTATGGCTAATGCTCTGTCCACACTTAGCCCTGATTACTACACTACTTACAGCTCCAGTAGGCGTTGTGTGCCTAGAGGAAACAGCTTAGGAATACTGAACCCACAGTTTGAAGGATTTGTATGGAACTTTTGTGTTTATAGATGATAGAAATAGCCAATCCAGTGCTTAAAGTTCAGTTTTTCTGGAAAAGTGTATCTCAGGTCTAGAAGGATAAAAATGTATCAATTTACAGAACTACCTTTTTTTTTTTTATTGTGCTATTTTCTCTAAGAAGTTTATACTCACTGGTTAAGAATGATTGCTTTAGATTTGTGTGTTTGTTTCCAGCTTACATGCTGAGTGTATTTGTATATCTCTATATGAAGATTTGTTTCTGTGTTGCATAAGATGCATTTTAAATTTGTAATTTTTGAAACTGATTTTTCTTTTCTGTAATTAGAAATTATGAGTTATGTATGTAGCTTATATCTTAAAACAGCAAAAGTTGTCTCTGAGGTGAATGTAGCATTTTTAAATTTCTCTGAAGTTATGTAGATAAAGTATGTTCTGACCAATAGTTTCATAGTTTGGTTGTTGGTTTATTTTTTGTGGGTTTTTCTGGTTTGTTTTTTTGTTTTCTTTTTCAATTGAAGTAAAACAGAAGAGCTGTGAAATAACAATATTCTCCCATTATGGATGTAACTCTATAGACAATCACAGCATTTAGGAAATACACATTTCAATTGCCTCTGCAATCCATGTTAGCATCCTTACATGAATGCATTGTGAGATTTTAATTTTTTTAATGTTTTACAGGAAATCTCTGCCTCCTTTATTGCTAAAAATGTATTTGTTTTTGTCTTGAAAAGCTTTTTAACCATATCTTGTGTTTTTTGTCTGGGAAGAATGAAGGATTGGATGTATTTAAAAGGCAGTTAAATGCCACTCTGGAAACAAAGATACTTCTCATGCTGCCATCATGTACTTTCTCATTAGTATGGACATGTACATCATGATTGTCTGCCTCTCGTTGTTGAATGCTTGTTATGAGATCTTGCAGCATAATTTGCCTTTTCTGCCCTCTTCCTCTCCTCCACCCTGTCTCAAAAGAGGGAGGTGCTTAGGGAGCCATGCTTATGTGTAGGCTGTATATGATTAAAAAAATTTAAAGAATATAATTCTAGCAGTCTTAAATTGTGTGCCCAGAAGAACTGGTGTTTGGGCTCTGATGTTGATGGTGGGCTGGAGTTTGAGGATGAATACTTATCATAGAATCATAGCATGGTTAGGGATGGAAGGGACCTTAAAGATCATCTGGTTCCACCCCCTCTGCCAGGGACAGGGACACTTTCTGCTATACCAGGCTGCTCAGAGCCCCATCCAACCTGGCCTTGAACACTGCCAGTAATGGAGCATCCACAACTTCTACAGGCAACAACTTGTGAAGTGCTCTGATAGTTTTGAAGGATGCTTTAGAGAAGCCACTGGAAAAATGAATTCTTCCTTTGGAGTTTGAGCCCTTTTACAGTATGTGAAGCCCATTGCCATTTCCGACATTCCACTTTTTAAGTAAAGGATTATGACTTAGTTATGGGAGCTACAACCTCTGTGAATAAATTGACTTGGGAACTCTGAAAAATAGAATGGAATCTTACTCTTGGTCTGTTAAACAACAGTTAGTATATACTGTGGGAGAATTGCTAGCAATTTTTTTTTTTAAATTTCTTTTTTGAGGTGAGTTTAAAATTAAGGGCATCAGAAGTATGGATTATAATAAACTGACTGTTTTGGCTAATGATTGGTTGCCAAACCTTTAATGCAGGATGTTTTCCAAAATGTATCACTTGTTTCGAAGGACACGTCTGAAACTTTGTTGAAAGACATAAAAACTGCTTAATAGAAATACTTGTGTGTCTATCTCAAAGCAGAATAAAAAGTTCAATGTTGAAAATTAATTGCTTATTTTTAGCATTTGAGAAGTTTTTGCTTTTCACAGTTTGGAAAGAAAATGAAAGACTGAGAGTTGAGCTTTTCACTGGTGATTTTAAGAAGTTCTCTGGTGTGGTATGTGATAAGGCTTCACCCAGGCTAATGGGTTAGCCACAGTATGTGCTACCTTTCTTTTCCTGTTCTCCTGCACTGTTTGGTGGAATACGGTGCAAAAGAGGGGACAGTAGAATGAGAGTGAGTTGTTTGGAAACTTTTGATTAGAGGCACGAGGACAATTTGTAATTCTGTGTAGGAAGCAATAAGGAAGACATTTGGGCAATTTTGGTGGAGGTAGGCTGATTTACAGCATGGGAAGTGAGGTTCTATTGTGTGTGTCACCAGTTGGCTCCCCATGGCATCTCCAAAAACCCAAGGATCTTGAATTACAGGGCTGGGTTGCATTTCTTTCTGTATTTCTTAGCTATGTGTTCGGGAGTAGTCTTTGCACTTCCAGTACTGTTCCCTTTAGGAGCAATAACATCCATATTCAGTAACTTATTCTAAAGCAAAAAATGTTTTTAATGTTTTCTGCTATTCTTTTGTTCTGCATGATCATCTATATCTCCATGAGTCTTAAAATTCTGTCGCAATGAGAAAGGCTTTAATTATATTGAGGTCTTGTGTCTGTCTTCCATCATATTTGGGGAAGTAACTGACAGCGGATCCTCCTTTCCCCTGGAGAGCAGAGCGTGTGGTGCCGTGCGCCTTTTGATCTGTGAACTCCCAGCTCTGACATAACGATGAGAAGCCTGGAACATAACGATGACAACCCTGGGATTTTGCTGCAGTCATACAAGCTACTCCTCTCTTTCTCTTACTTCAATTTCCAAATGCGTTTCAGGGGTTGCTTGTCCAGCTTAATTGTTTTGTCCTTCTGCTCCTTTCCAAAAGTTCCTCTGTAAAATTAGTTCACTACATTAATAAGATAATTATGATCCAATATACCAGATTTCCCCTTTACTGCCTAAATCATGTAACATTAATGAAATCAATTGTGTCTTGATATTTTTAGTTTGTTGTGCAGACAGCACAAGTTTAGTCCTGCAGATAATCCTGTAGCAAGCTGAAATGGCTTCTTGCAAAATAACAGGATGATTAGTGATGTAAATTTGAAGACAAAACTGCGATCTGGTTTAAAAAATGTGTGCGATTTCCACATATCTGAAATACATAGTGAGCATCTGGTCATGATTCTTGGTTAAAATGCAAGGTTATTTATCATTAGCTTGTGTGCAAACAGAGAAGACAGCGAGCGGACTGAACCCCAGACTTCAAATAACAAGTTCACCCAGAGTAGCTAACTGTTGCCTTAATTAGATACTGCTTCAAAGTATATACTAAGATTTTTCCACTACAGCTTTTTATCACTTCCACAAGTTCAGCATGCCCTATACAGATGCTTAATTTGTATGCTGGGCCCTGTGATAAAGCTATTTCTGTCGATGAGATTCCAAAATTGTAGGCACTGATGTCAATGCAGATGAGGTTAGCCTAATTTGGTCAAGAGAGGGCTATGCCATGCAAAATCTTCTTTACATGGGCACATAAAGGCCAGTGCCAAGACTGACAGGTGTCCAGTGGGTGGCAAGGAGCTTCAGAGATAAACATTCTTGTTGGTACTGCTACAATTCTTGCTTCTTTAAGAAACAATGCAATAATTATATGGCTGTTTTCAGCATCCCTGCAGGGATAACTAAGCAAAGGGAAATGGAACGTAATTTTACAAATGTAAATCTTTAAAATCCTATTGAAATAACTTATTTGCTGTGCTTAATTCAATTTCTGTTTAGTGTTAAAATCTTGACAATGGAAGTAGCGTCTTGTTACCTTCAAAAATGACACATTAAATTCAGATGTGTACTACTGTGAAATCCCTGTAAAAAATTTCTTGAAAGGGGTTTTTAATTGTAGGAGGTCTTGAAATATTGTAAATGTGATAGTGCACACTCAGGTTGAATATTGAGTGTGTACAAGGAGCAACTTGAGAGAAGGCTGTAGAAGGATATTAGTTGTAGTTGGAGAAGTCCCTAGATTTTCTCCTCTAACTTTCCACCCTTTTTTTTCTATGTCAATGTGTCAGCAGTGAAGTGTATCAAAAATGTATTACTCTATTAACAGAACGCTTCCTTTGTATGCCTCTTTCCATACCTCCTTCCATGCCTCTCCTCACAGGATTGCGATCATACATCGTTTTTTGCCTTGGATTTTTTTATATTAGTTTTGAGCTTATAATTCTTCTGTTCCTTTGCAAGCTGCTTCTTTCTTAGTACTGACCTATTAGAAAAAAACCAAACCAAACAAAAACAAATCCTCTTTTTTTTTATATCCAGAAAAATATTTCTTACACTGACATCTCTGTAATGGGAAGCTGAGCCTTTTCAGTGTATTTCAGTCTCCAACACTGTAGTCTTTTTCAGTTCAACACCTGCAGACATGAGGCACAGCACTACTGAAAAGCTCTTTCTGTTTCAGGGTCAGCTTTATATCTGTAGTGGGTGAGAAGTGGAAATAAATAGATTTGGGTTTTGATGGAAAGTGTTTGGATGCATGGATTGCTGACATCCACATGCTAACAGAATATTAATGCAAGGCAATAACTATATGTTTAAAGCTCTGTAAATGTCTGTAAAACATAAGGTTTACATGAAAATGCCTTTATTGAACTTCATTAGCAAGTTTTTAAAACATTTGCTGTAAGAAATCTACATCTGCTATGGTCAGAGAATGAGAATTTAGAAGTGCATTGAAAAGGTTGTATTGGTAGCTCAATAAAATGAAAGGTGGGAAGCTGGCAATAATATATTATGGCCTGGAAAGTGAGGGAAGGTGTGGAAATGGCAGGTGTGTGGCATGGGGAAGACCAGGGTTTTTAGCTTACTGTCTCATTAGAGCTTCTTTAAGGAGTTCAACTGAAATTGGTCTGCCTATCCTTAATTGGAAGACTGAAAGCATTTTTGGGTATGGTGGGCAAGCAAATTCTGAAATGAGTGTTTAGTGCAAATGCATTTCTAGGTGAATTTCTTCTAGGAAGGACATTGTAGCAGAAACTGTAACTGCTACGATTTGGGTTTGTATATGGTGCATGTGAGGGGTTTTTGGTTGTTGTTTGGTTTTTGTTTGTTTTGGGGGTTTTGTTTCATTTGTTTGGGTTTTCTTTCAGCTTGAAATGTTAGGTGCTTTTTTGAGGTGAAAGAAGTTGAATGTAGTTGGTCAATCTCGTCTGTATTTCATACACTGTGATGCCATGTTTGGCTTCTTAGTTTTGTGCTTTGCCTTTTTGTGATCTTTGACACAATTTATTCTTCATAAACTCTGTGATGATTTTAAGTTAATTATTATTTTCATTTACTATCGTATAAATGAAATACAATATTGATTTGTGAAATTGGCAGCAAATGGTGTAGCTGGTTTCAGTGTTTGTCTCCTGTAGTTCTTCAGTTACTTTAATGGAAATAATCACAAAATAGGAGAATGAAAGCCAGGCTTCATTTATTTCAGATGTTCTGTTGTGGTCTCTGCTTACGTTACAAAAGTTAGTCTTCCAGCTTTCCCCTTGAAATTTAATCTTTTTTGGGAACCTAATATTTTTGTGTGATGGCTAGCAAGGAAACAGAAACAAAGATGATTTTATTACTGCCTTTCTGATATTTAACATACTGTTGGAGCTTTAGCATATGCCAGTGTGCCTAGGGAACTGCTGAAATGTATTAGGTTTTGTTTTGTTTCTTTTTTTTCCCTGTGGGAATTGTTAATTTTTAAAAAATGAGATTTGGAAATTGAAAATCCTTGCTTAAACTAAATGGAAGCTGTGTTGCCTGGGGAGTCTCAATAAGAGTGAATATTTTAATTTTGTGTAAACTGTTCTTTAAATGTTTCCTACAAAGTGAGTTGAAGTGTGCACGAAGGGGTTAAGGGTTGCTTTTAGCAGCACTGGATTAGGAAAAACTTGCTAGACAAGAACCAGGCAGGAAGATATTACTCTAGGCTTAAAGAGAGAGGTGAGCCCTCACAGCTATGGCAGTACTCATCGCTTACTCAAATAGAGGCTCTTAGTTGCTACCAGAAAATTTATTGATTTCCTTGCCACATGTGAATGAGAGAGAAGCCCAGGGAGAAGAGAAAAGGAGCATCTCCCATTGTACCCTGCCCCTGTGCCTTTTAGCCTTCGTTTATTGCACTGCATTGCTCTCTTCCCTCAGCTCATGAGCTGGACAGACACATCTGTAGAAATTCATGCATGAGCTGCTGTGTTGGGAGGCCCTGAGTGCTTCCCGTGCTCCCCCTTTCCACACACGCCTCTGGAGGCTCTGAAGAGTCACAGGTGAGCTCGTAGTGTTCACATAAAAGTTATTGGGAAAGCTTCTCTCCAAGGCAAAAAGCTTAAACCTTGAATTTAGAAGACAGACCTGTTGTGTCCTTTGTGACTTCTATTGATAATCTGTGAAGAGTTATAAGATACAACTTCTGTGACTTTAAGTTCTGTAATTTTCTTTTCTGGTTGTTGTGATGTGTTGACAGTTTTACTGTGTTTTTCTGTGAGATTGTAAACTCAATGTTTTTTATTTAGATTCCCATTTAAATATAGCACAGTAAGATGATCTTTTACTGTTAAAAGGATATGCTTTAGAAATAGAACCTAAACTTTTTATTCCGAAGTCTAAAACATTGGTAGCTTTTCTTGTCACACGTTACCATTCAACTGTTCTCACTTACATAGCTGGGTTACTTGCAATATGTGAAGTACGTGGGAATTGAAGTGACTCTTTATTTGCTTCCAGTGTACCATTCAGTCTTGGCTGAAGGTGTGTTTAATAGTGAAACACAGTAACTCAGAGCAGATAAAACTCACCTTCTTGTGTCTCACCTTTAGAACAGTCTACCTTTACTGAGTGGATTGCAGTCTTGAGATCCTGGTGGAGCTTTGTCTTGCAACAGTGGTACAGTTCTTTAACTCTTCGAAATCACACATGAAGGTATTTGTATTGACCTCTAGAACTGGCCCAGTTTCTTGCTGAATGAGCAGGTGCCTGCCCACCGCTGTGGGCAGAGACCTGACTGAGCATGTGTACAACTGCGAGTGTGGTTCTCTGTCCAAGGTGGCAAGACTCACTACATCCAAGCGTTAATAAAAAGAATATTTCCTAAAAAGTAAATCACAAATACATGTGCATCATGTATTTGTCCTAACGTTTTCATACTTTTTTATTTGTTTGTGTCTTTAAAGAGGCTTTGAAAAAAGTGGTATATAACTTCTTTCCAAAATCTCGTCTCTGGAGAGAAGCAGAAATCTGAGTTCTGTGAATTTAAATGAAGGCCCAAAATGCCATAGTAATTAAACATCCTTTGAAAAGATTTATCTGAATAAATCAGAGAAAGAATACAGTATTGTAGAACTTCAGTTAATCTTCTGGTGATTTGTTTTACCTAAAACAGTAAATTTCAGAATTTCTACATTTAAATGATCTAAATTGGATTGCTTGTCACTGGGCCAGTTTGTACCATACAACAATTTTTCTTATGGAAACACATCTAGCTAAACTGAAGTTCATGATATGACAGAGGCACTGAGAGTGTTCTAATTTGTATTGCAAAAGAATAATTTTAAAAGTAAGTAAACGGTTTCAAGGTGTTTAATCTATGCAAGGAGGTTTAAAAAGTGTTCTCATACACCCCTCAACTCTGATATGTATGGTTTTGACTTTTTCAGTTTTACATGTCCATGTCTGTCAACCTGCAAAATCATGATGTTGAGCTAATAAGAGGAAAGGTTTAAAACAGCCATCAGAAAAAGGCAATGTTTAATAATGTGCTTTTGGGACAGAGATTTATTTATATGATTTGTTTATAAAATATAGACTACCTCTTATCCCTTTTAGAAATAAAGGATACATAACACAATTCTGGTAGTTTGCTATTGCTATGTTCCAGTAGCAGTAGAAAATTCACAGAATGGGTGATGGTACGGAAATGTAAGTTGTTGACTTCATTTTTTCATTGGGATTGTTTCTTTCCTTTTCTATCTTACTGAGAGCTGAACTGGAAGATTTCTACAACTGAAGAGTGGTTTTTATGGGTATAGTTTCTGCCGTCTGGATCTGTAGCTGTCCTTGACTTTCAAAGTTCACATTTTGGAGTTCTCAGCACTTGGTTTAAGATCAACCAGCCTTTTGAGTTTAGTTGCAGTGAGTTAGGCAGTTGCAATGGTGAATATGTAGTTGTGGTCGTGAAGGTGAATTTTGCTCATTTTCTTAGATTTTCATGTTTGCTAATGGCTTGCTAGCTGATATGCAGCTTTGTTGATGAGTCACTGTCTCTGGAATTATTCAAAAGATGTGTCGATGTGGCATTTAGGGACATGGTTTAGTGGTGGACTTGGCAGTGCAGGATTAGTGGTTGGACTTGATGATCTTAAAGGTCTTTTCCAACCTAAATGATTCCATGATTTTGTTAATAAACAGCTAGAGTAATTGGAATCTTGTACCTAGTTACAACTCAGGCTGACATGCCAAATCTTTTAAATAAGCTGAATTGGAAGTTAAATGCTTAAATAACATTTTAAATTAAGATGTAAATAGAAGTAGCGTTTGTAAAAGATGGTCATTGTGTATACATTGTGAAATTCTAGAAGTTCTGCTCTCAGTATCTGTAAAAATAATGGTGTATTTTCTTTTTTTTTTTCTCTTGAGTGCAGTATTTAGTTGTTGGGTTGGGCTGCAGCAGTAGCTACCCACACTTGTTACAAGAATACTCATAGATTACCATTTAATTATTCTTTTTTAGTGAAGTCTGTTGGAGAGAGATCACACATGATATGTAATGAGACAGGGAGAAAAGCAAAGAAAAGATGGAAATTGGAAATGAGTGCGATGGAAATATTTTCCACTGTGCTGATGAATTTGTAAATGATAGCTTATTTCTCTACTGTCATTAAATGCTGCTAATATAGTAAAGTTCACAGCAAGTAATAGGTCAGTCAGGAGTGTATCCTAGAAATCAGTGTGCCACACGCCTCTCTTCTGTTGGGGGGGATGTTTGAAGGGCAAAGGAGACTCCATGGAGATTTCTTTTCTGGGCCAGGTGTACAAGTGCATGCACATGAAATCAGGTCATTCTGGCAAGTAGGACTGGTAAGCAACAGGCCTCCAACTTTAGCAGAAAAACTCAGGTGGTGATGGAGATCTATGAAGCCTTGCTGTATTTAGAATGGAGCATCATTTGAGACCCGATAGTGTCTCAACTGGATTTCTTGGCGATGTTACTGAAAGGGTTGGGGTTTTTTTTGTGGGGTTGGAGCATTTAAAGACACTTCTGCACAAACAGTAATTACTAAGCTTTGTAAGGCAACCCTGAGTCATTTCTCAGGGCTGATGAACTTCAGGAAAATAAATAAAAATAGAAAATTATTGGAACAGATGGTTATTTAGAAATATACAAGTAAAATTGGGATCCTGTGCTTGGTACTTCAAATAACAGTGTACATAATAGGAAATACTGGGTTTCTGCATGGAGCCTTGCAGATCTCTAGGAGTGTATATGGAAATAATTGGAGCCTTGCAAACCATCGTGGTGTATTAATGGGGGAGCTACTTTGAATGGGGAGCTAGTGCCATGTGATGCCTGCTTCCCAATGAGAGCAAACTGTTATCTTTAGCAAATTCCTTAGTGGAATCTTTGTAACAACTTTGCAAGACCCCAGCTGCTTTCTGCTGTATTGATAATGCATGCTTGTCTTATCATGAATGGCACAGAGAGATTTGTTCAGTGAACGCAAAAATTGTAGCAAAACACGCCTTTGACTCCTTAAAAGCATCTACAGTGCTGCGGGTCATCAAGTCTGCATTGAAGCCGTTGGGATAGTTCTGTTTCTTTAGGAATGATAAGACACAGGAATTGCACTTGTACGTGTGAGCTGATGGTAAGGAGAGAGGAATAGGTAACAACTTGTATGTCATTGTTAGATGCTGTAAATCTTGCCTTACCAAACATGGTTTCTCTCCAGACATCAAGAAAAGTGGGTTTTAGAAAAACTGAAAAAGAATCTGTTAGAAAGCGGTAGAGAAAATGAAACAGCATTAGCAACTTCTCCAATTTTTAAAAAATACAATGCACTGTATGACAGCTGTTCTTTTTGGTGTGTTTCTTAGTTTCGAGATGAGGCCGAGACTGATGGTGATGTCCATAGCTCAAGGGTCTCTGCAATCCCGGAACTGAGGCAGTGTAACAGAGTAGCCTGACAAAGAGGGAATTTAGTATTACCTCATTTTTATGTAGCTTTCTATCTGCAAGTTTACCGTACTTTATTAATAACCTTGAATAATTTCTTCCACGTATTTGTAAGACATAATTACTTTCACCTTAGAATTGTTAGTGGGATTATTCAAAGCAGCACTTTTCCCAAAAGAAGCACTTTAGCTTCTGTGTTGATTGCTTAAACTTCTCATATAAACCAGTGCACTTTCTGATCTTACTCTGTCTCCAAGTTTAGAATAGTGTAGGGAAAACAATCTTTCCATTTCCAAGCCATAATTAAAACAAATAATGGTGTAGTGGTGCTTAACAGGTGGACAAATATTTTGATTTGTGTTCTCATATTAAACTTATGCATGAGACAATTTTAAGAAAACTTTTAGTAAGCGGAGGCTTCTTAATTAAACAGCATAATGGTGGAAGATAAAAGAGGCAAGGGTGATCACTTTTTATAGCTCTATTTTTTAAGATAATGTTGTATTTCTGAAATTAGTGGAAGAAAGTCTTGCTCCATGCACCTGGGGCAAGACCATGCACACACTCCAAGAACATCTTCATGTGTTTTGAGACAGGAAAACAGAAGACTTGTCAGGGATTGATAATAATGATGACAGAGAGGAATGCTTGACATTTCAAAGAGTATAAGGCTATCTATGGTGGAGTTGTATTCAGAGGAGAGTTCAGTCTGAAGCAAATCACCTTGTTGTTCCTGTTTGCTGTGCCTATTTGGTTGTTTTCTGGAGTGGTTTTGGTACGTGCAAACCAGGCTTCTTCCAGAAGAAATGAAATAATTTCACTCATTGTGTGCACCAAATGTGCCCTAACCCTCAAAAGAGTTGTAGAGGTTTGATCAGTTACTGGATCATTTTTTGGCAGCTTTGAACCTCCTGTGGTAGGGTCTGGTTCAAGAAGTTGGAGAAGTATGCAGGAAATATGGCCTAAACAAAAAAAATATTATAATTCCTGGGCTTCATGTAGTATAGGTGTAAAGATCTGAGCAGCAGCTGTGTTTTGATGTGCTCCAGTTGTGCCAAATTGTAATGCAAATACAGCCCGATGCCATTTATTGTGTGTTTTGTTTGGTTTTTTTTTTTTTTTAAAGGAACATCAGACTACTGGTGATTAATTGTCAGGGTGTTTTAACCTTGTCAGCTGTCCAGAGGTGGTAATGTTTTTAAATCTATCTCTGTGACAGTTTGTATTTTATGTGCAACTTGACAGACCTTTAGGTAAGTGCTGCATTCATTAAATGAGGTACCAAAAGGCCCTCAGAACCAAAGGTTCTGAGTGTTCTTGCCTTTGGTTTTGATCTGACTGGTTTTCTGGGGTGTGGGGACAGGGCACAAGATAAATGTTTGGAATATGATGATTCTGTAGGGATTCACAGGTTGTACTGAGTCCATGATAATAGCTTAAAGGACATCATAAATATTTGGAGTCATGGTGTAGAATAACAGAGAGCCCTATCCCACTTAACAGATCTTCTCCTTAATTCAGTAAGGTATGGTATGTCCCCTTTTCCTGTGGAGGGGAGGAAATTAAGGTCTTAATGTTAAAACTACTCCTTTGGTGATCTGTGCTTACTTCTGCATTTTGTGAGCATATTGGAATTTGGAATTAATTTTTAAAAAAAAAAAAAAATAGGAAGAGGAGACTCTTTATATAATTTTGCTTTCTGTTACTCAGCTTCATCCTTTTAAACTCCTCATTATCCTACACTCTTCCTTTTCTCCCCCACTGTAGCTCCTTTTTTTCCAAAGTATTTTTCCAAAGTATTTCCAAAGTATTTCTTTGTATTTCTGAAATGTTAGCTTAAAATGACAGAAATTAGAATGAATCTCCAGGCTGCACCAAGCATGTAGGACCACTTTGCTGCACAATCGGTGTTCTTGGAGGAAGTTAGACTGCTTCCCAACCCTGGGAAGGGCTAGGGAGGCTGTAGCCAGGTTCAGCCCTTGAAGCAATAAATGAAAGCCCCATGCCAGTTCAGTCATGAGTGTGAATGGCTGGAAGGACGGTACGAAGGATGGCCTGGTATTTAGAGGACAAAAGAAGTTGTTAAACAATGACAATTGGTTCGAACGATTGCACATATTTGGTGCATTAACTTTCATTAACATTATTTATAGTACATTGCTATCAAATCAGTTTGGAAATATGTTTTGAAGTTCAGTTCTTAGCAGTTCCCCAGGTGGCAGAGGTGAAAGGAACTTGTGAGTATCACAAGTGGTGGAATCTGCGGGAAAGAGGCTCTTCATGGCATTTGAAGGCAAGGCAGTATCCTGCTCTAGCTCGGGTGTTTTGACTGCTGGAGTTTGAACCCATTGTCTGGCGCACATTGCTGTGTTTAAAGATGATGAAAGGATGTAATCGTGGTTTTACATTTCCTTTAGCGTTTCTGTGGTGTTGAGTAAGGTTTTACTAATTGCCAAGTTGTAAAACTTTCTTGTTGAGTCCAGCGTTGGCAGCGAGAGCAGCGGGGCAGAGCACATTGCAGGGGCTGTCAGGTGACAGCTGCCGCCTGCCTTGTGCCTCTCTGCTGTGCCCTGCTGCTTTCAGCACTGCTGGCCATCGGGGGGAGATTATGCTTCAGCTGTTTGGGGTGATCCAATGGGAATTGCATTGATCTGGTGTTTAGCTCTGATCCTTATCAAATGGATTACTTCTAAGGTAGGCCAATTTTAAAATCTGTTTTGACTAACTGGGTTTATAATAGTCGGAGAGAAAACAAGTCATTAAGAACTTCATGAGTGCTTATTTTTCCTTTAAAAACCTCATCTGTTTTGGAAACATCATTTGGCATTTAAGATTGTATTTCTTAAGTGTTCATACACGATTTTGTAGCTCTTGACTTTTGCTTGCCTTGAAGTGGGAGAGTGTGTTTGTAGCAGTGCCAGTTAGGAGACGGGATAAAAAAGGGATCTGAAATGGCTTCTGAATGGCAGGAGTTGGCTTGCCTCTGTTACTAGCAGGTTTTCAGTTTTATAGCACTTTAAAGCCTTTGTGAAAATAAGGGAAAAAAAATTAAACATAGTGAGAATAATAGAAATTAATGTATTTTGCTTCCTGGACAGGGAAGGATATCCTTTTTGTATTGTTGATTTCAGAGTTGCAGGAGTGGAAATACCAGTTTTGTTTGCTTATGTGAAATATCCACTTTACTTTGTAGCCTTTCCATTTGAGATCCCTGTGTTTTGAAAAATGCATGCTAATGTTAGAATTAAGTTTTTACTCTCTCATTCCAAAGAATATAAGTATCCCCATAATGGATATTTGTGCTAGTAAATATAGGTGAGATTGGTGTCTGGAGGTGAGACCAGGCTCTTTTCAGCATAGCTTGCTGCATAATCTAATAATTCCAGGAGGAATAAATTTAAGTGTAGGATTATGAAGGAGAGCCAGAATCATTGGAGAGAATGAAGGAAACGGAAAAAAAAAATGGACTTCCTGCATTTATAGATAGATTTTTTTGTTGTTGTTGCTATTGTTACTGTTACATGCTTCTAAAATTTTTGTACAATTAACAGGAGAATCTGAACAAGCATGAATTTGAGTTTGTTGTGAAAACAAGCTTTGCCAGGCATCCATGCCTGTGCTCTTCAGTCATTGCCAATAACATGTTTCTAAATTTATTAAAAGCAAAAATGGTCATGCTTAGTTGCTAGCACTTATGACAACTTTTGTCACATCAAGAAAAAGACCAGGAAACCCAATGAATGTTGGCTTGTGACTAAAGGCAGATTCTGTCTATCATCCACATTTTACTGTTATATTGTCAAACTGCTGGCTTTTTGGAACTTTACATAAAAAACCTGTTGAAGGATTATGTCTAATCCAATTTGGTCAGAGATTATTTTAAGGTGGGGAAAAAATAGAAATTCCAGGTAGCTGACAGTTAGGCATAACATTCCCTGCTGTTTGTGTTTTTACATTGACTAGTGGTGGTTTCTTTTGAAGAATTAGGGGTTTTTTGTTCATCCAGTTACCTATTTTGCCATTGCCCTTGAGTCTTTCTGCTATTCTGATTTAGTTCCTTAGGCAATGCCCTTGTGCATTACTGTCCTCACTTAAACCAATTGCTTGTGGGGTTTTTTTGACTGTACATTTTTTCTTCTGATCAATTGTCAAGCTTTTGTTTTGTATATTTTTAAGTCTTGATGTTTTTATGTTGTTAAAGCTTTGGATAACTCTTATGCCATATGATATACATCTCAGGCTATAAGAAGAAGTAGCTTACAGATGCTTGTGAGATACATGTATCACTAGCATTGATAACTATCATTCAAATGATAGCTAAGTTTAAAAATGGTTGCCGTCTGTCCTGTGAGGTGATCATGTGAAATAGCTTTATATGGAAGAAAACATTAAAATTATCACATTTGAATATTTGAAGGAAAGGGTGTGGTTCTTACTACTGATTAAATTTCAGGAAGACAATATTAATGACATTTTCTTACTGCTGGTTTGATAAACTCTCAGAGTAACACTTGGAACTGCAGTGAAATTTTTAAATAATAGGAGAACCATTTTGCAGTGGCTTACCTGAATTCAGTGTCAATTTAAGTTTTTGTAAAGAGCATTTTTCTGTGCTTTAGTGAGTTAAAAAATTGGTGGTGCCTTTTGGAAAACTGTGAATCTTAGCATGGAACTTTCAAATACTTGAAATAAGTTTAAGATACATGAATCTTGCTTTTGAAATCCAATAATAGTTGGAGAAATAAGGTCTTAACTAGTTTGTCATTCTCAAGACTTCTAGTTCATCAACTGTCTTATGATCTTAAATGCTTTCCAAGTGTGTATATTTGAGGCAGCATAACCAGAACATTGCAGTTGCCACGGTATAACAACTTCTCCTCACTTGTCTTCAGAGCAGTTGAGACCAATGCTCTGGTAGTTCAGCAGAGAGCTTGGACTGGAAAGTCAGGTGCATAAAAACGCCTGTCCGGCTGTGTTGCTCTCTGTCCTCTGTCATTTCTTTCCTGTCTTATGAATAAACAACTGAGTAGCAAAATGAGGGTCATGTATCAAAAAGCATGCATGGTTCTTTCTGATGGGTGGTACTGAATTTTGAAGGCCAACAGCTCTAGCAGGTTTTGTTAGAGAATGAGACCAGGAGTTGTTTTGCTAGACAGTCCACAAGCTGGCCCTTGCCGAAATGAAGTGCCCAGCAGTAATGCCGGTGCTCTGCTCTCAACAAGGTTGGGAAGTCCATGTGATAAAACTGATACATCAATGGAAACATTTCTGTTTGACACAAACAGCAGCAGGTGCTCTGTTTCCAAGTGGTACATGCAAATGCTTGTACTCCCAAGCATCACTGCAGTGGTTTCCCTTTGAAGATGTGTCTGTGTGCTATTTTGGCACATTGTTCCCATTGCGTGGCCTTTAATAACTTTCTATACTTTGTGAAAAGATGTTCAGAGAGATCTGACTTAAATCTAAATTCTAGGAGATACTCCCTTTGCGTTTTTTTTTTGCAGAATCCTTGCATCAGTGTTGTTCTTAGAGGATTAATGGATCTTCCAATTTAGTTTGAACCTCTTCCATTCACTTTCCACAAATGTCTCAAAAGAGAGGAAAAAAGGAAGCTTTTTTTACTGTATTGCCCTTTGGAAGAATAAACAGTACTCTAGTGTGAAACTGCAGCTTAAGGTGAGGCTTTGAAAGTGGAAGTCCAGTATAAACCATCCTTCCCAGTCATCTTTCTGACATCCATCTTCACTGCTGAAGCAAAACCCAGTTCAGGTGGCTGTGCTCATGCCTGGAGAGGAGCAGAGCAGTTGGAAACCTCACCTAATCATTTGAGGAATTTGTTGAATCATTTAGGGTCCCACCCATTCCCACCAACCAAGTTGTCCTTGTGCTTGAAAACAGAACTTGCCTAAACACAAACACATTAGGGTTGTCTTGTCTTCGAGCACTACTAATTCTGTCTGCTTGCTGGAATGGTGCTTGTTTGTTTGACATTTGCACAGAGGGTCAATATTGTTATTAACAGGTACATATCTTCAGATAGACTGAAGAGGTGGCACAGAGATTTACAAATAAAATTTTATGCTAAATGAGTTAAAAGTAGTGACGATAACATGACAAGTAATATCTTGGGGTACCAGAAGCCAATCGTAATCCACAAAGATTTCTGATCCAGGGTGTCTGTAGAGCGATTCAGAGTATGCTATGGTTGTCTCAGCTGTGTAAGTAAGGTATATTTTTAGGGTAAGTATAGTCTTGGTGTCTTGGGGTAAGCTACAGAGAGTGGGCCTTTGATGAGCAATGAGGAGGGTGGTGTTTTTGGCCATCAACAAGGGTAAAATCCTGCTGATTAGGATTCAAATTGTTTGAATGGCTGAGTGCTTTACAGTAACTTCGGGTCTTCAAGACACTTTTGCCTTCCTTCTTATGAATTTGCTGTCTGTCAGATCGTGTCGCAGTAAAAGCTGAAGGATTAAATCTGGTTTTTCTGTTTGCTGGGTTTAAGTAGTGGAATCTGGGCAGTGTATCTTAAAGAACCACATACAGGGTATGTTAAATTACTTCTCTTTCTGCCTTTTTCCTTGCATCTTTCAACAGTACTCTGGGGGGTGGAATTACAAATGCACTGACATTATTATTTCAAGTGGGAAAATAGGTGATGCACCACAACCTGCAGTAGATGGTCTGTTATGTATTTGCAGGGTAAGCTGATACAAAGCAATCTGTGTCTGGATGAGTACAATATTGTTAGTTTACTTATCACAAGTTGCTAAAAAACCTCTGTACCATTAGCTTTGTCCTTTGTTTCTGACTGCCCACCTCAGTGCTCAACTCTCTGTACCTCACTTATTTGCTTGGTCTAAAGAGAAAAGATCTAAGCACTCATCACCCACCCAATTTCTGTTGGTGGAACTTGCTAATACATGTTTCCTCTTACCTGTTTCGTTTAACAAATTTAAATGAATAAGTATTTTGGAGACCTCAGCCCTTTTAGCAGAATTAGCTGAAATTGTCATACTATTTGTGTAGTATTGCTAGTGAAATTTGTACAATAAATTGTCTCTATTTTTCCTTAGACAACCAAACTTTCTAAGGTAATTGTACTAGATTTGATTGTTTCAAATATATCCTTGCAGAGCAAAATCACTTGTCTGTGTAAGCAACTGCTATATGTTTTTAAAAAATGGGCTTTGTATTTAATATCATACATGGATGCACTACTTTATATATACTGCTTTATCTAAAAATATTTTATTTTAGGGAGCAAGTAGTATTTTAGAATTGACATATCAAAAGGATTTATTTTTCCTTAAATTTTTGTATATTGTCTTTCTTGGAACTAATGCTCCAGTTGTATGTGGGTCTTGTAGCTGCATGTGTGCTTAGGTTTCTCCTGTATTAGATTACAGAACTGTACTGGACATGTCCAGAAATCTGTGATAGACAGGTGCAAATTGCAAGTTAGCACTAAATTACATCACTGATTGTGCCTAGTCAGTGATATGAAATGTTCCAGGCTACGAAAAATATATTCAGCTGAGATTTTCTGAAACTCAAAGGCAAGTTTAATGAAAAACACTGAAAATGTTAGCAAGAAATCAGCATCATTTTTTTGGCTGATGAGTTGAATTTCTGCCTTCCCCATCGGGACAGGCATACTACTGTGAGAAATGCTGTACAAACTTATGTTGAGGAATTATTTGCATGTTTTATGATCTTCCAAGGAAATATAGAACAAAAGCTAAGACAACATAAAAGTTCTGTACAGGGAGTTCTTCCTTGTAGTCTTTACAACAGCTGTTATTATTGGACTCCATTTGGAGCTAGGTCTTTTGGTCACTTCTGTAATTGCATATTAAGCTTACTTTTGGAAAAATCTTCTACAACTTCAAGTGTAATGTTTTATATTTTGTTTTGGCATGAAAAATATAAAAGCATAACTTAGGAGTTTGGAATCTTAGCGCATCACTTGTACAGATCATGGTGATTGAGGTTATTAATCTCTAGTCTGTCTTTGAGTTCCTTCAGGTTGTTCTGTGGATAGATGCATATCAGCAGTTTTGCCTTTTTGCCTTTCCACGTAATTTTTGTTTCCTTCATTTTCTTTCCTTCAGAATTCTTCTCTATAGCCAACATTATTTTTTTCTACCCTGTTTCCTAACATGGTTTGATTTCTTATCTTTTGAACTTGCACATTTTTCAGGCTGTTGTCTGTCCATGAGGGAATGTTGTTCATGATGCACAAATGAAAAATGGATGATTGTGTTTGCCACCAGGCTGACTTTTATCTGGAGTTGTCAAAGTCATGTGGTGACTCTTGGTGGCATTGAGGACTTCACTGTCCTCAGTGTAAGAAAGAACTGTGGTGTACAGAGAAAGGGGATAGGACTTTCTAATGTGCACCTCCTACAAAAAATCCTATTTCTGTAAAAAACTAATGTTCTGAACTGTCAAAATGGAGATCTGGTTGTGAAGGTCATCCTCTAATCCTAGGATTAACAAGTAACATTAATGAAGGCCTTAGGAAGGGGCAGAAGATGGTCAAAGTACAATAAAGGCAAGACGTGAGGATGGGTGCTGGGTGGAGTCATGCTTTGCAGACCGTGTGATGCCAGTGAGAACATTCCTCAGGTTTTTAGCTGTTAGAGGATCAGTTCACCACCTTGTGGGAGACTTCCCGGATTGTAACTACAACAGTGGCTTGATATGTATGAAACGTATGTGTCCCATGTAGGTAAGAAATACAGCTTATGTGGGAGCATCTCCGTGTTGTACATGGATAACTTGGTGGCTTTTCTGAACTTGTATCATCAAATTTGAAATACTACTTGCTTGCTTTCTCTGAAATGTCTTTATGTATAACATCTTACCTCAGTGATACCTTGCTTTACCTACAGAAAATATGGGGTAGAATGACAGTAGCATGTAGCATCCTAGGGCTGCAGTAATGGTGTGATTTCAGCTCTTTTACATCTTTTAACTTTGGAAGATGGAAATACCCTGTAGGTAAAAGTAGATATATAAACCAGGAACTGCAAGTATTTGTTTCATGTATGGTGTTCTAGAAGGCCATGAGAATCACTTTCTTGTGTCTGTGTAATCTCGTTCCACATCTTTTCTGTTGTGAGGAATGATTGAGGAACACAGGAATGAAATACATGGGGATGTTTTTTACCACACTCTGATCTCACTTTTCATAACCTTTTCACTACCAATTCCTATCCTTCCTTTGTCTTCTCTTAAAGCAAAATCAGTATATATAAATACTTGAAAGATGCATTTTGCACGAAAGACACACAATTTCAAAATTAGTGTTAAGAGTTACAATGGAGATGGTCAATTATTACTTTATTTTCATTTCAATTTAAAAATTATTTGCTTCTAACTTGCTTAAAACACACTTTTTTTTTTTTTTTCCAGAGACGTGGAGCAATTTCCTATGACAGCTCTGATCAGACTGCATTGTACATTCGTATGCTAGGTAAGCATACCAGTTTTCTATATTGCAAGTTCCAATGATTGATTTAAATAGCTTTTTTTATATCTCTGATGAATCAATAAACTTGCCATTACGTTTCTCCTGGATAATATTTTGGTTAGACTCTCTACAAGAATTTGGGTTCTTTCATGTTGACTTGGGTTTTTTCATTGCTTGCCTTTTTTGTTTTCTTTTTTCCTGAATTAAACATTGTGTAGGATGTTTTACTCCTATATTAAAGAAAAATGAAAGTTCTTATAATTAACCTAATGTGTTTGGTAAGAAGTAAAGTTTTCTAAGTGACTCTTTAATTTCTACAGTGGAATTTGCCACCTCTGCATGGTATCTTTCTAGTTAAAACTGTAGCTTCGAGAACACTTGCTGGAGAGTTACCACACTCTTAAAACTTCAATACTGAGGCTATGGAATATGCAAGGTGTTCTTGAAATAATTATATTATTTTAAACAATGTTTTTCTTATTAATCCTAGAAAGTGACTTGAGAAGTGAAAGGGTGCTTGACAGGCCTGAGTAGTTCAGTCAGCTTTTACTGAGGAGTGCTTCCAGAGTAGCAAGGAGACAAAGGGTAAAGCCAAATTGGAATGAAAGGATGGTATTGGGAGGGGAAAGCGTCCAGGGGAGATGCTCTGTGATAGTCAGTGCACAGGAGTTGAGGTCACTTGTTGAGAGGAGAAAGATGCAAAGCTCTTGCCGATCTGGCTGCCAGATTCAGTATTTCCCACACCTCTTTGGGAGGCTGCTGGTGGTGCAGATGGCGTGGGGACTGTGTATGTGCTCTAAGTCTGTTCCACTGCTAAATGATGCCACTTAATTTAAGCCACCTTGAGCTATGAATTTGTGTTGAAATTCTGGACTATGAATGCTTGCATGATGTCTCGCACAGCTCAATGAACACCAACAGCTACTCATCACAAATTCTTAACCATCTCCAACTAAATCAGCCAGAACATGTCTTTTTATGCCCTGAGGCTTTTCAGTTTAGTGCTGTATTGTACATGATCAAGTCCCCAGAAATTCATACCTGCATTGTCTATGAATTTAAAGTTGTAAGCTATATGCATGTGTGTATATGAATTTATAGCCCTAACCTATGTATGTAGGTATGTATGTATTTGGTCATATATACATGCAAATCCAATTTTGACTTAGCAGCTTCACTTTTTTTTTCCCCAGTTATTTTGTTTTTTTACATTTGTGAAGTTGTTAATACTATAGCACTGACTGTCTGCTGAAGGGTTTTTGATCAGAGAATTTAATTACTTTGGGGATTTGTTAAGATGAGAACAGAAGATCCTGGACTCTAAATGTTTATTCAAAAAGCTGCTGGGGTTTTTGTTGTTGTAAATAGGTTTATTTTGTTTTCAAAAGTTAAAATGAAGTAGTTAGGCCCATCATTTCTGCAGAAGGATTTGTGATAATGCTCAAGTAATTCTAGAGAGAAGCAAAGCATGGCTTCCTCTAGTTTTTGGTATATACATGTGAATGGAGAGAAAAATCTAATTTGTCTTGGAAATCTTCCACTATTCTCATAGGTAGAACTGGAAAATATTCAGAACATGATGTTAAGTAAATTAATTTTTCACTTGTGCTCTCATTGGAATTAATTATTACATAATGAGATTGGTGCTTGTTATGAATAGTATAACTCTTGCTGGCATAATTCATTCATGCTGTTCTGCTATTCAGAGCAGTAAATCTTTTAAAGGATTGATTTCCAACTTAGATGGGGGAGGAGGGTACCAACAGGCAAACAAAAAATTGCTCATGGCATGTTTGAATCATTAGGTGATAAATTTGTATTATTTTCTCACTTAATAGAGATCACTTGGTTTTCCCAAATGTTGTGTATCATACTGTACAAGTTAGCAACTATTTACATATTTATTATTTTTGTACTTGTAAATGGACTGTAAAAAAAACCAGCCTGAAAGCTGAACAGTTGGACTCAGTATGTAGAAACATTCATATCAGAGTAGATTCAAGGGTTAATATATTCCATTACAATTCTCTGCAAGAAATGTGAAGCACTGCATTTTCTACAGTATTGTGAGAGTTTTGTAATTGTTCATTTATCTTAGTACACTTTAGCAGAATAAGCTATAAGGAATCCTCAGCTGTAACTTAATGGGAAGTTAGGCACAATCATGAGAAGATTTGCCTTTTACTTTGTTGGTTTTATTCCATACAGACTGTATCTACTAATAAAATGTACCTTGATAAGGTGTTTATCTTAGCAGACCAAAAATACAGGGCTAAGAGTATCTACAATAACCTCCTTCTGCCTTTGTTTAGTTGTGCTGGCCATGAAGTTGCTTCATTCAATGTTTTTGCTAGCTGTTCCAATGATACTCCAATGGAAATTCATTAACACCAATAGGAATTCCTGTGGTATGGCAGTGTGTCCAGGTTCAATTTAAAAGATCCCTCTTTTAGGGGTATGCAAAATAAAAAGCTAACTCCTAACTGCCTTCATCAGTGTGTCGATATAAACAAGCAGCGTTGACTGTAATGACTCATCTGTCATACCCCATTCCCAAAATATACCCTAAGCCACTCCCGAGTGGCTTATTTACTATTTTAAAATATAGATACAGATGCAGCATTGTAGAATTTTTCTTTTAAGACCTTGGAAAGGCTAATACATCTGCATCACCTCAACTCCTTTTCTCAGCATCTATGAGGAATTCTCAAAATACCTTGTAAGTGCTTTTGTGTAATCTTGATACTTTCTCAATTTTTCTATTGCTTTTCTAGTTTCTTTTTCTTGTTGCTTTATACTGACTGACAATTTTCTACTGTGCGGCACTGACTGCTTGTATTGGGGAGCATGCACCTCTCAGCTACAATTGGAGCACTTATCTTCCTTTAGAGGTCTTGATCACTTCAAATAGGAAACACTGGAGGAAAAACTGTGTACTGTGCACACTCTTCTCTAGTAGTGGTTTTTACGTTGTATTCTGTTTGCTTTAATTCTGGCACATTCAGCTGACCTGTCATCTGTTTCTCCAACAAATTTAATAGGAACTTTAATCTGTGAAGTTAGTAATTCTGTCTGAAAATCTTGCTCTTCACAATCTCATGGCTTTGACTTGAGTCCTTTACCTTGAGGTGGCTGTCGTAATTTCTGCTCCCAGCTGTCCTTCCTGGTCTCTGAGGTTTCTGCCCTTGCTCCGGATGGCCTCAGCTCCCCAAGCAGCTGCTGCATTGTTACTGTGCCACACTGCAGTGTTAGGGTAGCACCGAGTATGTGCTGGGTAACCCTAACGCCCAGGGGTGTCAGCTGTGGCATTTCAGCTGCCTTGTAGTAAGTATCAGAGCTGGCCTTGTGTGAGCAGGAATCTGAGAGAGGTGCAGGGACTAAACAATCTGTTTAAAGGTAAGTTTTATTACAGCCCTAATTTCTTTTCAACTTTCAGTTATAGCTGCAAACCTTCCTCTTAATGTTCCTTCTTCCATGATTTAATTAGTCTTCAGTTAAATTTCTGCCAGTATCATCTTTGTCTTAAAAATGCAAGTGATCCTGATCATGCAGGACTGTTCTGGAAAAAAGTGTACCTAAATGCTCAGCCATCAGATATTGTATCATTTTTTGTGCTCAAAATAAAGTTTGGAAAGGAAGGCTTCACTTTTTTAAAATCTTTCTCTGGAATTTTTGAAACCAAAACTCTCAGAGAGGAAAAAAATTGTTCCTGGAAGTCCAGTATCATTAAGATGCTGGACTTGAATGTATTCCATAAAGGTGACACAGGAGTTTTTCCAGTGTTGCTGAAAGTGGCTCAAGAAGAGACACTTCAGATAAAAGCTGTCAGTCAGCTTGCTGCCACTTCTGTGCCCTCCTCCAAGGAAAGTTACCTATAAGCAGACTGTGAGATCTGATGGCTTAAAAAGATTGTGTAAGCATTTTGGTGTGTTTGTAAAGGTCTAAATAAATGAAAACTATACATAAGTTCTTTTGTTTTAGGTGTTGAATTTTAATTGTCTTTCAGCTACCATGATAATGATTGGCTCTGAGGCTGGACTTCTGTTGCTGTTCAAAGGAATTATGTAACAGTGTCCTTTTGTTTGATGAAAGTAATCTAAAATCTGAGATATCTTGTGCTTTTTTGTCAAGTTCCCTGTGAAGATAAACATGTCTCTTCCTTAAAATTCTGCATAGCTTCAGAGTCACAGGATTGCAAAACACTTGTGCAGGATTTCCCAAGCAAGTTGATGTGAACATGTTCCGTTGTGTGAAGGTACAATGAAGTGGGTGCATTTGGGATCCATTAATCTTCTTCAGGTTACATTAACCAAAGAGAGAATGCATAACGATGATCCAGTATTTCTGGATGTTTTGGAGCTAACTATACATATGCACTAGAGATTAGTTTCACTGTGCTAATAGCACATTGTTTCATAATGTGCAGCCAGTTACTCCTTTTTCTCCTTCTGTATATTTAGAGATTTCAGATGGATGTATGGTATCATCAAATTCCACTTATACCAATATTTTTCAACTGCATTTATTGTCTGAAACCTTGAAAAATGCAGCAGTTCTGTACCATGATAATGGAGATGTCTCTTTTGCCTTTGTTCTGGCACAAGAGAATTTTCTGCTTTGTTTGCTGTAATGAATTCCAGTCCTGTAGAAGCAGTATATTTTTCCAGAATAAATCCAGTTGTAGTCTAAAAAAAATTTTCATTGTTGAGATATTGGTTTGGTTTTTTTTAAATAGCTTCTTCTACCATGGTTAGGGAGAGAGAATTTTGTTCAATAACTAGGTAATGAAAATATTTAGCTTTCTTTGCTGAGAATTTCTCATTTTATATGTATACAAGTAAATACACTCATTTTAACTCTATCTTATTACAGTTGCCTTTACCTTAGTTTGCCATGTGCATTTTTAGTATAAAATTCCTTCTTTGGCTAAATATTCCTGTAAATAAATTTTGTAATATTCCCTGTTTAAAGTAATATAGTGAGTTGCACTTCTGCATTTTACTTACAGTCAATTTTTCTTGTTTTCCTCCCTAAAATTCTCAACATTGCAGGCATTTCAAGGGTAACAGGGATACTATTATTCTGTCTATGCTGTTAGTCAATGATACTAGTAAATGAAAAAGAACAGAGAAATTTTTTGTACATCACTTATCAGATTAAACTGCTCATTTTGTTATTTGCAGAATTCCATGTTGGTCTTCTGGTATTTTTCTGTGAACTTTTCCTGGTTTTGACACTTAAATTGTTTGCCAAAACCTAGTTATACACTGGCTGAAACTATTTGCTAACTTGTACTGTGGTTTATAAATTCTAAACGTAAAAAACTGCATCTAAAGCTAAAAATAAATCACAGAAGTTTTATCACCTTTTCTGTATAAAATTAGTTCCGCTAAAAAACCCTCTTTTATTTTCTTTTAATTTAGCTGGTGAACTCATTCACACAGCTGTAGCTATGCCTGATTATCCAGATAAATATGAGTGAAAGGTAACGAAAGTCGAATTTTCCTCCATGTACACTGTTATTTTCATATACAGCTACTAATGCATTCGCCCCCTCTCTTCCAAAGTTTCCTCTTTTTCATTTTTATTAATTTATTTTGTAAATAAAGTTCACCAGTTGCTTGTGCCTAACAGAAGAGTTCTACAATTTGCTGCCTCTGTATTGCCTGGAAGGAGACAAGTCTCTTGCACTTTGCTCAAATGAATGCTTGAAACCTTTATAAGTAATATATTGTAAGTGGTCTGAAAAATAATACTTGCAGATAGTAATTAGGTAGCTTTCCTTGCAGCTCAGTTAAGGTTTTCAGTTTAAAAAATTAAAAGGAATAATACCTGAAAGGCACATATATTTACTATGTTTTTACTGATATGTAAACTTTAGGGGAGCCCTGGCCCTACTTACCCTTTCGTGGCCCTTCCAGCATGCCTCTCAAGATAACATTCATGTAAAGTGCGTCACAGTAGATGTGTCAGTGTTTATAGATATGTATCTCTAGAAAGATACCTGTTAAGTATTAAAAGCATAGTACTGAAGTCAGTAAATGAGTCAGTACCTTTAGCTATTTTCTGATAAGTTGCCTACTTCAGCATTACACATTAGGAGGTTAAAAAAGAAAAAAAGGAAAAAAAATGCTTTCGAGATGTCTGTGGCTTGATTAAAAATAAACAGCAATATTTTTATTTAGTTCTTACAAACTCAGTCATAGTGCTTTTTGTTAATTACTTATTTTGGTTTCATATGGAAAGTGCTGTGTTTGAAGTGAGGAGAATATGACACTTGAAGGATTTTTGTAATTAGAAACCACAACATTTGCACATATTAAATTTATCTTTGTTAGGGTTTGAGGAGGGAAACACTACTGCATTTGATCCTCGAAGATTTCTCCAAATTTGTAATTGCAAAATGATTTTTAGTGAAAGCTTTTAATCCAGGTGAACTGCTTCTATTAATACATACAAATATCTAACGAAAGAATACTGATCAGCTTTCAGTTGGTAAAATGCATAAATAGAAGCCAACTAGCATGCTAAAAGATTCAGGTTGAAACTAATTACAGTGCAAAATAGTTTGATCAAATTTTAATACTGAGTTTTGATATTTTAATAGGCTCTTGTGTAATATTCAAACAGCTGAGCACAAGTAAGTAAATGCTAGTGGGAAAATACTATATAATATAAACCCATATTGTAACTAGCTTATTTGCTAAAAGCTACCATTTCTAGAAGTTGAATCTTTTTTGTATTCTACAAAATGTTATCGTTGTATGTGTGTTACTGAGGAACAAATCAACTTTAAATGTTCTTGTTTTCTGTCATATTAAGGTGCATTTTTACCATACTGGTGTAGCAAGCTCTTCCTAATTTCATCTGAATGCTTATCACATGCTTCTGGCAACGTATGCTTAGGCAGGAGAGATTTTGGCAAGAAAGCATGTGATTGCATGTTTAACAAGTCTTCAAACTTTGTTTTGAATTTCACCTTTAAAACAAAAAGCATTGAAGTAGGCCTATTGTTTGAATTACTCTCCTCCATTAAGTACATGAATCTTTACCCCTTCAGGCTATGTTCATTTGCATTTTATCTCTGCCACTCTTCCACACTTTTATTTCACTCTTGACCCTGTTTCTAGGAGATGTGCGAGTAAGAAGTCGGGCAGGATTTGAAACAGAGAGAAGAGGTTCTCATCCATACATTGATTTCCGTATTTTTCACTGTAAGTATTTAAAAGCAGATAAATGACAAATAAACAAAGGCTTCCATCAATTTTAACTACTGAGCCTCTAAAATAGAGTTAGCATCTCTTAAAGCAAGACTATTTTTTAATACTTCTTAGGAAAATCTTTCATTCTAGCTCATTAGCAAAAATAGAAGAGGACAATCTTCACTGCTAAATATTTTTTTAAAAAAATTATAATTTTAAACTCCTTGAATTTAGACCTGAATCCATGTGGAAATGAAGACTTATCTTCTAAACAGCCACTGATGTGTGTGCTGTGTGCTTACTTGGCAGACACAATCAGTTGAGGAGAATATTTTTCTGTTTTTATAAAGCACTAGAAAGGCCCTGTCCAGGATGATGCTTGAACAGAATTACAGTAATATCGATATTCTTCACCTCATCATAATGAATCAACATTTACATCTACTCAAATGTGTAGCTAGGACTTAAATTCTTGGACAGAGACAAATCTTAAATAAAAATTAAAATGTTAGGAGAAAGTGGCAGCCTAATTTTTTTTGATCATGTGTTTAAGGAATCTTTTTTTTTCATAAGTGTTACAAGAAGAATATTTTTGTAGAGAAAAAAGTATAATTATCCATCTATATTGTTACAACTAAATTTGTCAATAGTTGTGGTAATATAAAGTTTGAACACCACCAAACCAATATGCAGCAAAAGTGCAGGGGATTTGAGCCTTAATTAAATTATGCCAATAATGAATGTATTAAGTGTCATAAAGGATCTATACCGGCATTGTATCAGCACAATTCCAAGTTTTCTGAATGCAATGGAGAGATTTAGTAAAGCCGATTTCATGGTAGTAAGTGTGGTTGTTGTAATTACCTTATGAATAAAAATGAGTGGCAGAAACTGATCTTATCTCAAGTTTATTATTTTTAAAAGGAGGTAATTTCTAAACCTCTTACACTCTTAGTGTTGTTCAAAAGTTTCCTAAAAATAGGTGAGAAAACAAAGTTTGAAGAGTGTGCTATGTAGAGTATGAGAGGATAAGAGTTTAATCTCAAGTCCTGATTGAGTATAATAAATTCTCTGTAGAAACAGCATGCAATTTATGAAGTACATAGCTGTCTTTTTGTGTACATATGTATGTGGCATTTCATGCTGATATAGGAAAATACTAACAGAAGTATTTAAAGAGCCTGTTAAAAGGCAGTCAAGGTATGAGATTATTGCTGTTGTCAAATTAACTATTTTCTATGGTCCTCATCACGCTGTTTCTTTGCATCCTGATGTTTGTGCATCAGGCAGATCATGACTAGTGAGGAAAAGGACTTTCACACCCTTTTGCCTTGCCCCTACTTGTTCAGACTCAGCCACCAGCTTTTAGCAACATCACCTGTGGTGTTTGACAGCAAAAAATATTGCTAGGAGGCCCAAAAAATTATTTGGCTTTAACTTCCCCCTCAAGTCAGCTGCTGTGTTAGTTTTCAGAATTGTCATATGATAGTCAGATTTTTTGCACTTCAGGATTGTAGCTTGATGAAGAGTTGCTCTTTGACTTTGGGCTCCTGGCACATTGTGGAGTTTCTTTCAATGTCAGGAATTCAGAACCATTTTTCACCATATCAGTAGGTTATCTAGTAATTTACATGAATTTGGGATTCTTTTTTATCCATAAAATGTTTTTTTTTCCCTCTGCAATGCTAATTTAGTCCTGATCAGCGTTTCCTTGATTGCTGTAAGCCAGAGAGATTTAGTAATGCACTATGAGACTGCTGGTAGAGAGAAGTTGCAGGAATCAGACTTGACCTATTTTTTAGCATATTCTGCCTGCTCTCCCTTGGTTGCTTCAGGAGGAGTTGATTTTACCACTTAGACGTAAATGACTGAAAAATATTCACCCATTTGAGCAATAACGTGGGAGGAGTCAGTCAGCTCTTCTTCCCTTGGGGCAGACAATGAGCTGCAAAGGGTCTCTTCTGCAGCTGAAGCCGACCAAACCGTCTGAATGTTGCCTTGTTTTAATTCCCCACCACAGATGTATCCTGAATATCAGTAATGCATGGACATGCTTCCTCCATTGTGTTTGTGTAGTTTCACTGTAACGTTCTTGTACTATCCACTAGCTTTATTCTGTGGTTCTAAATATTTTGCAATGCTCATTGCTTATGTGTTTTGCAGAGGATTTATATAGTGGCTGTCAGTGACAGTGCTGCAGTGCTAGTGCTGTTTTGTGTTTTGCTAACTTTAGTTGTTCAATGTTGTTTTCTTTTTCTGTCAGTGATGTTTTGAGAAGAAGTTAAGTGTCTTTCAGGAGGATTAGCTAATAATATGCTGACCAGTCTCTTTTCTAATATTTTATTGATAGTCATTTAACCCAGTATTCCACATAAAAGTTGTAAGAGTACTGAATTTTAAATGCATTGCTTTGCTTCGTAACACTATTTGAACTTGCAACTTCAACCAGTGTTGCCGAAGTAAAGTTTGTCAGCACTTCTTTGTAAAGATCGCTTCTGTATCTTCTTAGGCATTATAAACTCAGCATCTGTATCTTCATCCCAGAATTCTGTAAATGATACGTGAATATTCAAGTTTCTAACCTGTCTAGAATCATTCTCAACAGCAACTTCTAGGAAATTTGATTTTAGGAAGATAGTTGGAAAAATATTATTGTTGTTAGAGACAGTGGATTGGGAGTCATATTTGAGGATTATTAAATGCGGGATTTGACTGATGATCAAATGGTTGGATGGTAGTTTTCCTTCTACATTATCTGTTATTCCAGAAGTCACCTTTTTATAGGTAATTGCAGGAACTAGCAAGAGGAATAGCTTAATAAACAAATTTTTGCTTTAACAAGACTGCTTCCTGGTGAGTGGGGAAATTTAGGGTTATATTCTAGTTGGTTGGCAGTTGGTTAGTGTAAAGTCATCACTTAGTAGGTTTTCTCTTACTGTGTTCTGTTGGTTATGCCTGTGTGGGATCATGGGCATAATGTCAAGATAGCATCTTAAATACCCCATTTCTGGAAAGGAGAGAGCAGCCACACAACTTTCTTCCTCTGAATTCACTTTGCACAGTAAAATGCATACACTGTATTGTTTTATTGAATTGACTATAGAACACTGGATCTACTTTCACTGTTGCACAGTAAAATTCATATACTGTATTGTTTCATTGAATTGTCTGCAGAACACTGGATTTACTTTTCACTCCACAAGAAACAAGAAGGGGGTTTTGCAGTTCGCTGTGAGAATGCAGCATGTACTGTTTGGTTTTCAGGGGAGCTATTGAAAAAGTGATTGCTGTGGTTATAATCACTCTGTCTTCTGGTTTACATGAATACTTCAAAATTTTCTTTATGTTACATGAGACACAATAGACAGTAATTCAGTCTTCAGCGTTGTCAGAATATGTTGATAAAAGCTAATGTGAAACAAAATCTTTGGTAGAAGAATTGGTAAGTGACAAGATAAAAATATTCCCATTTCCAGAAATAATAAACCAGCAATAAAGTTTTAGGCTTTGTTTTCTATTGTTTCTTTGGGTTTTTGTTTGCTATTGAGAGGTTGTCAATAACGTCTATTTTTTATATATGTGTATGTGTGTGTATCTACACACACACACAAAAGTACACTTAAGAAATTTTGATTTTTGGAGGTGTTTCTAGCATGCACAAAGAAGGGCATTTATAATGTGCCCTAATCTATTTCTCCTGAAAAAAAATCCCAAACAATGAGTGTGCACAGTGATATGTACAATATGTTATAGCAAGGAAGTGAAGCCAAAATAAATAAAGATCAAATGAATAATTAAGATAACAGAAAAAATATTGAGAAGTGTCATGCAGATACTGCTGATATTAATGCTTTTAAAACTTCCTTTTGGGAAAGGGTTGTTGCATATAGTCTGGAGGAACTAGATAGAGAAATGAATACTTTGGTTTTGCAGAGAAGAAACATATTTTTCTTCTTGCTTTTCCTTTGTGCCTGGCTCGGAATAAGTAAGATCTTGTCAAATGGTTTTTAGAATTCTCTTGTGCCAGCCTCATCTGAGCATGCTTCTGTGGGGAGATGATGATGTCGCCAATACATGGGGCTCAGTTTTCTGTTTTGTAGATAACTGAATCCGTCACATCTGTGAGTTAAAATATCTGAGAAAGAAGAAGGGATTTTGAATTAATCAGTATATGTTTGGTAACATTCAGGAATGCTCAATATTGAAGAAAATAGTTGCTTGCATACAGTATAATGGTACAGTATAAGACTTCATTGAGACTTCAGTGGTTCTTCACTTTAGCTGTGTATGGAGCCTTTTTAGGGGGGAGTGGAAAGAAAGGAAGAGATATTTTTATAGGTGATAGAGAAATCGAATTCTCTTTCTTGAGAGTGCAAATATGTGATGAAATTTCAGAGTTTATTTACCTTTATTATACAACCTTCAGACTATTTACTTGGAAATTACAGTTTGTGGAACATAGTATAAGCGATTCTGAGATATGGCAAAAATGTCAACATGTGCTGTTTCAATGATGTTTTTAACTTTCTGGTTCTTAGCTCATGAACCATTGAAAGTGTTTACCTTGAACAGTGAATTTAGACTTCACTTGGCTGAGAGGCCAGAATTCAAAGAAGAGACAAGAGTGCAAATCTAAACTGATTGCCTGAAACAATTTGAAAAATCCTTGTGTAGCAGCAGCTAATGATGCTTTTGATGATACCATCTAGAGATTGAGATAAACTAGGCAGAGTCCAGATGAATTTCAATGCCCTTTGTGTTTCAAGAAAATAGAGGAATTACCTATTTGGTTATGTTTACCAGTAATTGTCTGTTTTATTCAGCAGACTGCTGTGAAGAAGGGTGAGTTTCACAATGAATGAAATAATGCAAGAAGATTTCTGTGATCATAGCTTGAAGTATTTGTTTCTTTTTGAAAATACATGTCACTGAGGAGTAAAAAGCTTGTACTTGAGAGATTTCTTCAAAAGCTGCCTTTCTGTGAATGATGCAGTTCTGAAATTGGCTTCTAATTATTCAGAGTCCAGATTATTCAAATAAATTGTGTTCCACAATATGAGAGAAATTTTAACTTTGATTTAGTTAGGAGAATGTATTCACACAAGCTGAAATCACAGAAAATGCTCCAAATACAGCTGTATCGGCCAAATGAAAAGAGTGAGCTTGGTTAAGGAAGATTTGGAGATAAAATGAATGTGCCAATTGAGAATACAGATCAGGTTGGTTTTTCTTTTGTTATTCTAAATGTTTGTTTTACCTACAGTTTCTTCTTTCCAAGCTCCTGTAAAACAGCATATGTATTTTAGAGTCTTGTGCAGGTACAGGGCTCTCAGTGTTTCATTGCTGGCTTAAGTTTGACCATAGAAGAAGATAGAGATACATTCTATTTTTTTCCGATTTCTTTTGAACCTCTCCAATGTGTTCTTTCTCCAAGTACCTTATTTGGAAAGACTTTTTTTTTTTTTTTTTAAATTGTGGACAATTTGGTAGAAAATACATGGGAGTTCTTTTGTTTTCATCTCTACTCCCAGTTTGACTTTCTGTACTGATCGTCATATAGACTGGTAAAGGAAATTCTTTTTCTGTTAACCATGATGGGTTACTTTTTAAATCTTCTTTTATTTCTGGTGATGAAAAATAGACAAAAAAGATGAGTTGAGGGTGCTGTCACTCCTTTACTGTAGAACTGAAAATTTCTATGACACCAAAGAGAGGTGGGTTTTTCTGGGAAGACAGCAAGAGAATGATTTGGTGACAATCTGGAATATGTTATCCTTTTGGGAAAAGAGTTGAACCATTATGTGTCGTGCTCTTGAAGAGGATCACTGTCTTGATTAACATTACATAACCCCTTTTGTAAAGGCTATGTTTGTATATATTTTGTATATTTGTGTTCTGATGATATTCCTCATAATATTTATATCAGTGTGGTTTCTTAATTCACAGTATGCTGTTGTGACTTGCAGATTTGCCATGCCCAGTGAGTGGATTCAGGTTAAAAAAAGCCCCAAAACAAACTGCAGGATTGCTGGGCTTATGATTCAGTCAATTGGTATGGAAAGACTGCCTTGTATGTAGTTTCCTAGTCCTGAGATTATTGCAAAATATTACTCATTCTGCAGGGAAATGGCATTGTTTAATTCACTTAATTTTGTATCTTTCCTGAGGCATTTACAGAAATACTAAGATGAGCCAAAATTCAAAAGAGATAAACTAGTAAAGTCCTGTAGATACCTGTTCATAATCTTTTTTACACTTCTACTGCTGTGGAATGACTTACAGTGCCATTGGAGAATTGGCACTTACTTCATACCCAAGTAGTGTAATCCCATCACTTTGAGTAACTTCTCTCAAATTAGCTCTGCTTTGAGCAGAGGGTTGGACTGAAGAACTTTCAGAAGTCTATCTCTTCTGTCCCTTCCCACCTAAATTATTCTGTGGTTCTGTGGCTCTGTGCTTTGCTAAGGCAGTGAGACCTTTTGCTTTGTGAGGTCCTTCAGGAAAAGTTGTCTTTGGTGGTGGTGATGCCTAGCACTTCCCATCCATCAGGGAGCATCTGATGAAAACTACTAGAGTTTTTAATGGAGTTGTGGTACTACTAGAGTTTCTTGAAACTTCAAATTTATTTTCTGAGTCCCCTCAATCAGAAGACACTTGCAAAGCCATGTTTATTTCATTAATCCTTAACCCACAGCATATTTTTCCAGCAGTCATTATTATTTGGAAAATAATGGAAAATACTTGGAAAGTAAAAAAAATATTTATGAATATATATATGGTTATTATTATACATTAAAACCAAAATAATATGGCTTAATATTTTTTAAAAAAACAGGAGTGTAGTACCTTACAGTGATGCTAAACGAGGCTTCTAAGTGGTTCTAAGGAATTCAAGAGGTATAATGAGCTAATTTAGACCCCAATAGTCTAAATCAGTCTTTTTACATAACTTTAAAATCCTTACTAAAATTATACCTTCGAAATGAAGTCATAGTTTTTTATATTACTTGAGTACTGAGTGTTGTAACAATATTTTAAAATTCGAACCATGAGTGGTAAACATACAGGAGAGTTAAATAGCAAGACATAATTAAAAAAATTCATGGATCTAATATAGTGCATTTCTTAAGGGTTTGATAGGAATAGATGTGAAATTAGAATGCTTATGGGTCCCTCTAGTGGCACGAAATGCTAGATAATGCTTTCAAATTATTCATAAATTGAAAATTATTTGTGTCCTGGAAAGAATGATCTTTAGAAAGGTGCATCCTTAGAAAGATGATTTTAATTGGCATGTGAAATGGAATTTTCTTTCGAACAAATTTCTTTCCAACAAATATTTAGAGATAGTGGAAAATTTCAGATGATATGTCAGGTTATTGTTAGTATCTGCTGTGTAGAAATTATGAATGTGCTGTTGGGTTAATATGGAAAAATCATGAGAGATCACTTCCATTAAAAGAAGATAATTCATATTATTGGGGAAAAGGCCTCTAGGGGGTCTGTGCACCTCAAAGTTCAGGTTTTACATTCAAACATAAGAAGAATCCATTGTCTCAAATATTTTTTTTAAAGTTTTTTTTTTTGGGTCAGTGATACCCAAGATGCGCAATTATGTTCTTTCTATTGGTATTGTAGCAAAACACAGTGCTTTTTATCGTGGATAATTTTCTATCTGCCTTTTGGGCTATAGCAAGGAAGAAATGGAGATAAAGTTCTATTGCTGGAGAGCCTTCTTTTGACTAGATTCCCATCAGAGGGTGTATGTCTACCTTTGTATTACAAGAAAATGGAAGTATTTAAGGTTCCATTAGTAATTAACCCAGATTGTAATTGTCATTTTTCCTTTTGTGGACTGTCCTTAATATACAAAAGATACAAAAATTTTGAGAATAAATTCATCAGTATATTATGATCTTTCAAGTGATTATCACATGTCTTTACTTACTATGTATTTTTATATTGGTGTGAGAAAAATAAATATTTAATATCTGTGAAATGTGCTAAAATTCTTTTTTAGGTTTTCATGAAGTCAAAAGATGGGGAGTGGGAAGAGATTAAAATTAGCGTCTCAGAATACAGATGAAATCTGTTGCATGAAGGCGACTTGTGTCATTTTATTGCTATATATGCATCACATTAGCAAAACAACTGGTATTAATAGCCAGAATGAGGTTTTTTTCTTTATTTTAGAGAAAGGAATTTTTTATTACACCAGCATCTCACTTAAGATGCTTGGAAACAAGGATATAACCATTTTAATCAAACAAAACCCCCCAAACCTTGGATTGACACTTTGGATGATAACGCTAACTTACAAAGGAATGGCAAGAAGAATGTCATAGGATGGCTGCTTTTGAGTAGGCAGTAAGGCCTACAGTTTGCCTTCTGGTTCCTTGCATCAAAACCACTTCCCAATGCTGTAGTGTCCTTCTCTATATGCCCATCATCCCAACTTTGCTTTCATTCTTTCAGTCCACAAGGCTGTAAATGTCATATTTATTTTATCATTCTAATTCATCCTTGAACTATCTTTGAAAGCAAATGGTCAGTGGTGGATATTAGAAGGGCATTTAGCACACTGAAGGCTCCAAATGAAAGGAAATATGTTTGGGCTGGGAGGAGAGATGTTTTTGCAGCATGTTTATTCATGAGCAGTGCACTCTTCATTCTTCACTGTCTTCTTTCCACGATCTATACATTACTGAACCTTGGTTTGGTAGGGTCTCTAAAATTAGCATCTCTTTTCATGACTCTGGATAGAAGAGGGGAGGTTGTCATTCTCATATTAATCATGCATCTAAAGGGTATGAATGTGCCTAGAGGGACATGCCAAGTTTCTATTGCACAACTGTATCATTCATTTTACCAGTTTTTTCCATTAACTGGCCTGAGCTTGTCTGCCAAAACCACAAAGCACTTGATTTTTGTATCCTTAATAATTATTTACCTGTGAGGAAAAGGCAGGCACAGTAGCTATCAGTGTTCCTGCAGCTGAAGAACATATCTTCCCGTATTAGCCCCTTCCCTAAAAGCTAGCTATTTGCTGCTTCAGCCTCTCCTTTTAAATGAGTAACCTGTCAAACCTTTGCATCTGACTCGCTTATTCTGAATTGTCCTGGGGTAGATGCTTAACTGTCAAAGAGAGAAATTTAGTTTTTGGGTTGGTGTAGTCCCACGAGTCAGGTGCTCTGGAGCTGCAGAGGGATGGCAAGGCTCAAGATCTCTTTTCTCATTTGGAAGTTATTCTGATCATTTCAGATCTAAAGAATAAAGACATTTATTTAGTCAAGGTGTTATTACCTAATTTGGGCTATCCATGTGCAATAACTAATAGCTCAAAGGGAAGCACAAAGCCCAGCCCTTGGGGAGGAACGGCCCCAGCACAAGCAGGGGGCAACCAGCTGGAAAGCAACTTGTCAGGAAAGGAAAGGGGCATCCTGGTGGACATTAAGTTAAACAGGAACCAGCCATATCCCCTTTCTGCAAAGAAAGCAAATGCATTCAGAGGAATGTTGCCAGCAGGTGGGGAGGGGTGAGCCCTGTGCGCAGCACCGGAGAGGCCTCACCTGGAGTCCCAGTCTGGGCTCCCCGGTAAAAGAGAGACATGGACATACCAGAGAGAGTCCAGCAAAGGGTGAGGAAGATTAAAGGGCTGATGAGAAAAGGCTGAGAAGGCTGGGACTGTTCAGCCTACAGAAGACTCAAGGGGAAATTTCTCAAGGTATACAAATACCTGAAAGGAAAGTGCAAAGGGGAAAGAGCCAGGCTCTTATCAGTGGTGCCCAGTGTGAGGACCAAAAGCAATAGGCACAAACTGATGCACATCAGGAGAGGCTTTTCCACTGTGAGAGTGGGTGACCAAGTGCTGGCACAGGGTGCCCAGAGAGGTCATGGAGTCTGCATCCTTGGGGATGCATAAAAGTCTCTGGGAGATGGTTCTGGGCAGTGTGGTCTAGGTGACTGGTTGAGCAGAGGAGTTTGATGAGATAAACCTCATCTGGTACTTTCCTGCCTCACTCTGTGATTCTGTAATAAGCAGCATTGCTGCTAGGAAAGCGGGAATAATGTAGGCTTTGCTTTTTTTGTTCTAACAAGGGGTAGAAAAAGTAGGATTAATGGGTAATAATAGTGGTTTACGAGCTATGCAAGTTGGTGATAATTTAGAGAGTTTAAGCATATTTGTAAGATGAATAAATATCAATAGCATATTGTGAAGAGAATGATGGTTCAGCTTCACAGAAAACCAAGTAAATCATTTGCCTCTGTACCTCTATCATCAGAAAAAATCCTGAAGCAAGATGTGCAACCCTTCTGAAATGACTTACAAATACAAGTATAGGTGGAACACAGGCCTGCACTGCCAGATTATTGCATTTCTGTGTTCTGTTGTGTACTTTGCTGCCAGAAGTTGCTCTTTTACATGTAGTACCTACATCATATCATTCTGTCCAAGATTAACGGGTTGTACCTGTGATGGTGAAACTTTGTAGCATGACAAAAACCCCAAGTTTTTATTAACTGTTGATCTGTAGAAGAGTACTTAAGAACAAGAAAATTATCTATGCTTCCAGAAAAATGCTCATTTTTCCGACTTTAAATATTGTTTTATTGAGATTTAGTGAAATTTCTGGCTTTTATGTGTGGCTCTGTGGATATTTTACATAATTTTATGACCTAAGTATAACTATTTTATATTATTTTATTTTCAACCCACTAATTTCTGTTCTGAAATTTGGCTCTTAAGGAATTGAAACAAGATTATGGGGAAGAAACTTCTTACCCATAGATACACTGCATTAGCAGCACCAGCAGCTGTATTGCTCCCTGCTTCTCAGTTCTACAGGCTGGCAGTGCTCAGACTGTAACCTCATGATCACAAATGTGCTTAGAAATATTGGTAGAGTAATGTAGCATGACAGAATCTATTTATTTTCCTGCTGTACACATGAATGTTGCTTTATAAACAACCTTTATCATAAGTAGTACATCTGTTTACTTAATATATAAACTGGGATATAGTATAGGTACCAGTGCCTTCAGAGGAAAAGCCCTTGGTCTTGAGAATGGAAGCCTGAAGGATACTTCATGTCTGTGTTAGCCCTGAACTGCAGTGACTTGATGAAGTGTTTCAGGCATGTCTGAAAGAACATTCAGTTGTGTCAGTTTAATCTCTGCTAACACAGACAACTGATAGGGAATGGTGCTGTTTGATTAGATATTCTGTGATCATGCCACTGTCAGCTCTATTTAGAGGTGTTTTATTAGTGTGGTTTGGGAATTAATAAATTGATTTCATATTAATATATTAATGAGCTAGCATAGAACAGAGATTAAACTGGAACTTCTGCAGGGAGAAGAATTTAAATGGACAAAGATTTATCTTATGTAGAATTAAGCTGCTGTCACTAGGAATCACTGAGGCTTTTAGTTCAGATTGTCAATAAGGCCACACCTTCCCATGTACAACATTTTAGAGTGACTTTAAGAACAGAAGTTGTAACTCCTTACTTCACCAACTTCTAATATGCCTGGGTTTTAGAAGGACAAGGGATCTGTGCTACAGAGTTGTGATCATGTTGTTTTTGATGATCTGTGTTTTTGAAAAACAGCATGTTGGCATTGACTTCCTTACTTAATGCCTCTTTTAAAAATTTTAGCCTAATGTATTTCAAAATGAGACTGTCCGGCTTGCTACAAAGGAACTGTAGCTCTGTGTAGTTTGATGCTGGGGTTTTCTAAAACACTTCAGGCGTGTCAAATGGAATTGGACATAAACTAGTATCAGTCATTTGTGTAAATCAGTTAACCTAATAAAAATAGAGCAAAATATTTGGATTAATCTTTGCAAAGAGGCTGAAATAATTTTCTGTTGGGTTTTCACCATACTGTGAAACAGAATTAGATAGGGTGTGAACATAAATGTCATAATTGTTTGGCAGAAGAGTGTAGTTATTTACAAAAGCACCAAAATTACTTGAGTGTGTTTAAAACTTCAGCATAGTAGAGCTAAGAGATTTTCTGAGCTCTTAACTGTGTAAAAGTAATTTGTACTTGCTCAAAGTCTACTTATACCTCCTGTATCAACACTCAGTTTCTGATACTCTCTTGCTGGTGTACCTGTCATGTTAGGTGATTTGTTAGGGACATGGATTGGATGTGTATACATGACAGCAATTTTCCAAAAATAATTTGTTTGCAGTACTGTGTGTGCTTTTAAACAATATCTGTAATATTTTTGTTCTTTCAGTAACAGAGTTCCTTAAAAGCATAAGTTGCAGCTATGTTTAAGTATTTGTTTTTCTTCACAGGATGCTTACACAGAACATATTTTTTTCTAATCTGTGGCTCTGTATTTAGTATTAATAAAAATATCTCTATTTGTGTTGAAATGTTTGATACTCAAAAAAAATTGCATTATCTTTATACCTGACTTCCCTGAGCACTTGTCTTTTTGATAAAGGTGTTTTAGAGAGAGTGTTTATTTTCTTGTTTTTGTAGCAAATTCTGAGATCGAGGTCTCTGTGTCTGCAAGAAATGTGAGAAGGTTGCTTAGTTTCCAGCGATACCTGAGATCTTCCCGTTTTTTCCGTGGTATCACTGTTCCAAATTCTTCAAACATTTTAGATGATGATTATAATGGACAAGCAAAGGTTGGTTGCTTGATTTTTTTTTAAGTATGTTTTCTAAATGCTTGCTAGTATATATAGCTATATCACATACTAAAAGTGCAACCAAATACCAATTTTAAGCATATTTTTAATGTTGCTTGGATGAGTTTTATATGGCTAGTGGGTTTTTTTGTTGGTGTTGTTCTTTTGTTCCATTGGTTTTGGTTTTTTATTAATAACAAATAATTGGTGAATTAAGGATGCCCCTGAATAACTGAAGAATAAAATGAAGAGAGGAAAATGTATCTCTATTTAAGAAATGTAACGGAGCAATTTAGAGAACTATTCCCTGTAATTTTTAGGTTAACCTCGCTAGTGAACAACTGGAAGAGTGACTGCCCAAATTCAAAGAAGTGCAGTAAATGGATTTTTCAAGATATGCTTATGTCAAACTGACTTTTTCTTTGGTAGGCACTTCTAGAAAAGAAAAATGATAGCTGCAATACACTTGTGCAGCACTAAAGCAGGGAAAGCAGATATTGGGAAGAGTGTCAGTGCTAAGGGAGCAGCTACCTGGATGAAAGGCTGCTGTATTTGCAACAGAGGATGGACAGTGCTGAAGAGGACTAAACAGGCAAAGATTATTTATGTAGTGCTTTCTTGTCATCTGACACAGGAAAAGAGTATGCTTATAATACAATGGATATTTCCATGCTGAATATGAGCAGGCTGTGGTGTAGGAAGAAATCAAATAACCTGGAGGATGGATCTTAAAAATGTACATGTAATTTAATCACAAAAAGAAATTGTTAATGCTTTTGTTTCTTCTGATAGCAGAGTTTTAGCAGCTGGTATAGAAAAGCTAGAATCCATGATTGGATTACACAACAGCTCTACCAATTTATTGAGAATAGGAGAAGGCAGGAATCAATTGTAAAATGTGCTGGACAGGTATTTCTGATACAGGTAAGGGAGGCAGAGATTGGGACTGCTCAACTCTGGTGAGGCCTCTTGTTCTGTTTGCTGCTCTCGCTCATCGCTGTTACAGAAAGAACAGTTCATGTGGAGCAGCTGTGCTAAAGATGTGCTAGTTCAGTGGCGTGAACAGTCAAAAGCCAGGTTCTTAGATTAAAATACCCATACAATGTCTCAAATATCTCATGAATCATCTAGATACTGTTCTATAAGCAGGGGGAAAAGAAAAGGTAAAAGACTACACAGAGATTAATTTGCTAGTCCGAATGCACAGTCATTCTGCCATACTATTTCTGATTTGAAACGAATTGTTTTAAATTGTGTTTTGAGAAATTGACTAAAGGTTGAAAACAGGATCTCCAACCAGTTCTGTCAAGGCACTTCTTGTTTGGTTTTTCCCCTCCAGTCTTTTTATTTGTAAATGTGTGATGTTTTTCAGTTACCAGACAAATTTATTTATTCTTTTACTGTTGTTTTTTTTGTATGTAGAAATTCTAAAGACTTGATCTGTCTTTGAAATCTTAAATACTCCACCAAGCTACAGGAAGATAGGCATATACTGATTAAAAAAATGACAGCTTTTGTGTTTCTTTTCAGTGTATGCTGGAGAAGGTTGGAAATTGGAATTTTGATATTTTTCTTTTTGATAGACTGACAAATGGTGAGTTTACGTTTGGCATTTCTTGCATGTTTTATCTTCTGGTATAACTTAACTGTTTATTTTGTTGCAGTGTTGTATATGATTGTTTGTTCACTAAAAAGCACAAATTCCATCAGGTAATACTTTTTGATTTAATAGTCTTTAATCTGAGTCCTAGTTTGCTTGGTCACTCCATTAAAATAATGCTACTGTCACTACTGATACTAATCATTGATTTTTAGATGAGGCCCTTGATGTACTTTATAGGTTGCTGTTCTCTCTTAGTAATTTGTAGTGGTAATTTGAGACAAATTAACAAATAATTTTATGATCTTGGATTTTTTTTTTCAGTTATGGGATGCTGGTAATTTTTATGGTGGTGTCTGAAAGGTCATTTATATTGAACAAGTATTTTTCTGATAAATGTAGTGTTGGATAGAATAGTTCTATTACTTTATAGTGCCGTAAGAGGCATGTTGGTGTTAATCCATTATAATTATGACATAAAATGCCTGGAGAATTGGGTATTGAGCAGAGGGAAGTGCTGTATACATAGCTTGCACAACATCGGAAAAGGAAGATAACGTTTTGGTGACTTGTGTGCCCATTACAAATAGCAATAGGAACTACAGGAGTAGTTGGTTTAAAAAAAAAAAAAAGCCCTAAGTATTGTTCATTTGTAGGCAGAAAAGAGATCTGTAAATGTGCTGGGAAGGAGGAGGGAGGGCTGCTGCAGTGGGTAGAGTGAAGTTTTGCATTATAATCTCAGCAATGACAGCTGAGCTTTGGACAGAATGGAAGGAGGAGATGAGCAAGTCCAGCATCCCAGTGACATTTGTGCCAGTGTGGGAAGAGAATGGAGGGCAGCTCTTGCAGATTTTGCAGCAGTCATGTGGAATAGGTATCAAAGTTGGAACTGAAGTTGCCAGAACAAGAAATTAAGTTCAAAAAGGAGAATATGGCACCAAAAGATCTTTCTCCTCTGTTTCATTGAGGGGGTGCTTGGCTTAACCAAGTGTAAAAGTAGTAACCTCACAGTTATATTTAATACAGAAAATGGATAGAAAAAAAAAAGAAAATAGCAAGGACTTGTAAAAATAGAATGCTTATATAGATAAACTTTACATAACTGAATGAAGAAAAGCTATGTGTACAAGTTAACATGTAAGCATAGCTTCTTTTGGATTAGCTTATCAAATGGGAGAAATTTGAAGTTGTCCTTCTCATAAGAGCCCTCTCTACTTTTTTATGTGCTTTTTTTCAAATACATTTAAAGTACTACCAGAAGAGCTTCTTTTGTGGAAGCCTTGCAATACCACCATCCATTTTGCATCCAATTAAATCATTTTAGCAGGACATTCTGATCAGGCAGCCTTGTTCTTGAAAGTTTGTAAGGGTAGAATGCTGTGTATAAAACTCTGCTGGATGAGCTGCCCTGGATGAACCTCTATGAAAGATTTTCCCCAGTAAATGTTGTTCCAAGAATTGCTTATTTCTTTGTGAGGAGGTGGCATGTACGTGAGAATAAATTATTTCTAGCCTAGTAATAAGCTTGATTTACAAGAAATTTTTGTCTTTTTGTACCTCAGTTTCTGTCTGTACTAGGTTCTGTAATGCTAAATGAAGAGTGTCAGTTGTGACATTCTTTTCGAGCAAATAATGGACAAGCTATTTCAAATAAACATTGTGGACTGTTTCTCTTTATTTTACTACTGCAAAAGATCATAATAAAGTGATGAGTAGGTGAAATACATTACAAGCTTGCAATAGCTTTAACAATACTTAGGGCCTTTTTTCTAGAGTTTTGGGTGAAATAAGGAGAAGTCCAGCAAAATATATGATGAAAATGAGAGAGACCCTGTTTGTAATGTGTTCTAATGAATAGTGTTGTCTAGCTTTTCTCCTTGCCTTATTGTATTTATATTTTGTATATGTGTTTGTGATGTGTTGCATAAATATAAAACTGGATATAATTTTAATGGCTTTGCATGTTGAAATGGGTTGGTTTTTTAATGTTCACTAACATTTTCTTCTGATCAGTTGCCATTGGACAGTTGGTGAATGTGTTAGAATAAGCAAAACCACTGGTTACTAGAGACAGCTAATGCAAACTTGTCATGCAGTAAGATGTAAATATTTATAAATTGGTGTAGAATATCATGACTTGGTATAGAGAAATTTACTTGTGTAATTTTTGTGACCAATTTATTTGAAATAATACTTTTCTTATGGAAGAGTCACCGATTTCATGGCTTCCAATGAATTAGTATTTTCATCTTATTTTTAGGAAACAGTCTAGTCAGCTTAACCTTTCATCTGTTTAATCTACATGGACTAATTGAACACTTCCAATTAGATACGATGAAACTTCGTAGATTTTTGGGTAAATACAGCTTTTTATTTTAATGAATATTGCTGTTTATATGCATTTTTATACTTTACCTGAAGTCCTGGTTGTAGTTTAGCAATAAGGTTTGAAGAGTACTAATGCAGTCTACATTGTGCAGTAATATAAAAATATTGAGATGATCTCTCAAAGTTTTTATGAGTAAAGAATATTCCATGTTAAATCCAAACAATTATTAACAAGTTTAATAGTTTCATAGCCAATGCTGTATTTTATTTATTAAATTTATTTAGTATCTATTAAACAATAGGGAACATATATGACATTGTGTGATATTTGTATTGGGAAAGGCTAGACATCTCCTTTCTTTGTTCTGATTTTCAGTTCTATATTGATCTTTATTTTTTCCAATGATATAGTTCCCTAACTTTGTGGAATACGTCAAAAAGCCTTTCTGGTGCCAATTTGGTGTTATCTTAGGCTTGCTCAAATTCTCCTATAAGTAAGCATTGTACTGTGGACACAGTTTCTCTCTAGACAGAGTACAGGACAATTTTAATTGAAGATCTGGGCCTGTGTCACTGGAATGCTTCTTTGGAAAGAATTGTAAATACAATGTGGAATATTCAAACCAGTTGATACATTCACTCCACAGAGCTGTTTGCATCCCAATACATAGACAGGTACTGGTATGAGACAGCTTCCCTTTGTTGTTGTTTTGCACATATGACAGGTGCTTCCCTTTGTTTCCTCTGTGACAGTATCTTTAATTTTGTGAAATGGATTGATTTTTTTTTTTTTAACAGGAGAAACAAGTTTCTTGTCCCTTTCAGCAGTTTTTCACAGTTTCAGAGCAAACAATTCTGTGGTTACAAAGCTTGTCACTTAACAGGGGATAAATCACATTTCGAAGTCTTTTCTCCCTTTTCAAATAAGAGAATGTTTTTGTTTTCATAACTTAGTTCTCTTTCAGTTAAAAAAAACCCCAGTTCTGTCTTGCATTTCATGTTTTAAAGTGGACTATATTTTCTCAAGTTTCATGAATGTTAATCAGCTGACCTTAATGACTGATATGTTGGAATGGAGGAAAATGATTATAGAAATCTGATTTTAGGCTACTCAAGTTCTAACTGAATGTGGTTTGTCTTTCTCATCTGGTTAGTTGACATTATGCAAATTACAGACTTGACAGACCAGTTAGAAATGACTGGCTTAGTTAACTGGTTACCAAAAGGTGAGAGTTTTAACTACATATTTACTATTCAAAGTCTTAATCCACTAAAATGAGATTAGACTTTGAAGAAGGCAAAATTTATTCAAAATTTGAAATTCAACACCTTTCCCTTTTTGTTAATGCCTTCTACTTAATATCAGTAAAAAGCTCTTGGTCCATTGTAAAATCAAAGAACCTTTCTTCCAAATACAACATCTTTGCATGGACACAATTCATTCCTTTCTCTTGCTACCTCTCACTCTCTAATCCATAGCAATTTGAAGATCAAATTCCAGAAGATGAGGACAGCTCAAAAGGTCCAGGGCCACAAAAAAATTAACATTATATGAGAATCTACTGGAATCTTTTAAAGTAGAGAAATCTGATTTTAGTCCCCTGTAGGATCTTAAGGGGTTTTTTTTGCGTATATGTATATACATACACACACAAGGTCTTTCAGTAATTTCCATCCTCAGCTTGGAGATCTGCATTTTCTTACTGTGTCTTTACAGGTTCTTATTCCAGACCTGAACTAGGAGAGAGAAAGTGCAATGTTGTGCTGTTCTAGTTCTGCAGGTTGTGATCAAAAAGTTGACCTAGATCTGCTTTAATAAAATAAGTTAGGAAAATTGTAGAGTTCAGATAGCTGGATCAGCCTATGAAGCAAAAAAAAAACCCCAAAAAAACACTTAAGAAGAAAGCCAGGGATATATGCATTCATGCACTTGATGTGAGGAATAGGTGAGAGAGGGCTCTGCTGTAGGTTAATAAAGCCCAAAGACATTTGTATTGATTTTCATTATTTTTATATGAGCTGTCAGCTATCCATTGCATACTATTGAGCTTACAGGGTGGTGACAGTGAACATGAACACAGCTCTTCACAAGTACAACATCAGTAATGCTGTAACATTACACTTACAGTTACATGGATCCTTTGGCTTGTAAACTAAGTAGAAAAGAAGCTTGTGGGCATATTGGTTTGGTGGGACTGACAGACTGTAGTCAGACAGGAAAATGTTATTTTGAAGTTTGCTTGGAAGAACTAATGCGTCATGTCAGGCAAAACTTTAGAATATAGTTTGATTGCTGTGCTTTTGATCTTCTTCCCCTCCATCCTTTTTAACATTATAGTTTCTTCATTCCCTGTACTTGAGCTAATGTTGATGCCTTTTAAAGAATTCTACCTATAATGTTCAAAGATGGCCAGAAAGATGGAGGAAAGAGGAGGAAAGCAAGAAGAAGTTAAATAGGGAATATTAAATCTAGGTATAGTTACTTAGACTATCATCTAAATGAGATTCTTTTCTAAATTGCATATGGGCTTAAATTTGCCTGAGTACAAGTATGAGAAAACGTCTAAAAATATATAGAGTTGGTTTTCCATGACCATTTTCCTGAATGGGAAAACAAAGCACTTCATATGACAGGAAAGCAGTGCTTAATTCCTCCAAAGTAGTATCTACTTTCAGGTCATGATACAAAGTCATCGTAATGTGGTTTGGTAAATAGCATAATTTTCATTTTGTATTCAGTGTTGCCTCACTATTTAGACAGATTGTCAAAGACAGCCTTCCCTGGGAAGTTGTCAAAGACAGACTATCTCAGATTATATATTGATTTCAAGTTGTTTATAATTTTTGCTCTGAGGTGACTTTACATGTAGTTGATTTCCTTTAGCAAACACTGTTTCTTCGCATAAAAATCTTACAGCTGCATCGTTGTTCAGCTGACAATTTATTGACTCTGATGCTTTTATGTGTATGTAGCTTGTGATATTGTATATTTCTGTGCCTAATAGGGGCATGTAAAATGGCATAGAAATTAGCACTTGAAAAAATGGCAATTTTATTTAAATTTAGATATTTATTATTTTCCTGCAGTTATGGTTCAAGAAGATTATCACAGTCAAAATCCTTATCATAATGCAGTTCATGCTGCTGATGTGACTCAGGCCATGCACTGTTACTTAAAAGAGCCCAAGGTAAGGCAGCATTCTCACTTTTACATCACTCCTACGAACAGAAATATGTGTGTTAGTGTGTAAATGCAAATGAATGGATTGTGTGCATGTATCACAGAATCATTTAGATTGGAACAGACCTGTGAGATTGAGTTCAGCCTGTGACCAAACATCATATCCACTTAAACTCCTTTGCTTCAACACCTCCTGGGAGAGTGACACTACCACCACCTTGGACAGCCCATACCAATATCCAATCACACTTTCAGTGAAGGAATTGTTCCTAATATCCAACCAAACTGTGCGTCCCCTTGCACAGCTTTAGACTGTATCCTCTATGCTGTCACTGGTGACCTGGGAGAAGAAGGCAAACCCCACCTGGCCACTACCTCTTTTCAGGCACTTGTAGAGAGCAGTAAAGTCATACATATATATACAGATCTATATATAAATCTACATGTATACATGTATGTGTATATGCACATACAGGTTTCATCAAAAGGCTCTCTCTCTTTTGAGCTCTCCCTTGCCCTCCCTGTTGCTGAGGCTGTGGATTCACACTTAGTATGCTTTTCTTTTCCCCCCCTTCCTGAGTTGACATTGTCTTTTGTGTGACTTCCTGTTGAACTAGAATGTGGAATTAAAGCTGCAGCTGTTTAACATAGTGCTGTGCCCCAAGACAATTATATAGAATTGCAGCCTGAGTCAGAGCTGGCAACAATAAACCTGTGTACTTGTCATCTTGGGGTGGTTTTTTCTTCCATAAATTACAATTACCCTTGCTTTGCTCATCTTTGCTGTTGCTGAACAGTTTGCTGCTGTGAGAGGCAGTTCATAGCAATACATCAGGAGTTCTCTCTGGCTTTCTTTTTAAGAAAGGGTAGAGTGACAGACCTTAAGGGGCTAAACTAATTGAGTGTTTGTTCCTCACTACTTGGACTGCTGTCAGTGATATCTTGGACAATTTCAGGGCCAAGTCCTGTCTTTCTATACTAAATTGAAAGCTGCAGTGCTCTGTAGCCAGATGAGAAGTTATCCATCTTGATGCAGATTATCACCAATCTGGTATTCTCTTGAATAGTGTAGCTCCTTATTCTGCTTCTGAGCTAGAAACAAGTAAGTTTTGGCTTCATAAAGCCTTTTTCAGAGGCTCTTTGCCCACTCCTCCCACTCAGTTTCTCAGTGCTGCTCTCAGACCAATTGGTGCAGTGAGCCTGATCAGAGCTGATACATGATGAGCTTTTTTATGGCATTCAGTTTAGAAGCTCTGAGCATTTTTTAATTGAATACTCGTGATGAAAGCTTTATGAAGCTTCAGATACAAGTATAGACTTTGTATTTTTAGTAACATATACAGCTGTAGTTCAGTGTACTGAACTGCAGCTCTGTTGCACTAAAGTACATTCTAACATGTGAGGTATGATAAATGGCAAATGCAGCAGGGAACATAAACTTCTGTCCTTGCAGGAGTTCACCTTTATATGGGCAGAACTGTCCTCTCTGTTTTAGTGCAAACTAGACTTTATTACTGAGTTTAAACTTTCAACCACAAGCAGGAACAGCTGTGAACAGTGAAAGTAAGTCCATGTAGATGCATGCTGAGTTCATTGACATGCACATTTAAAATACTTATTTGTGGCAGATTTTCCTCCTTTGGTTCTGTTCCTGGTAGACCTGGAAATACAGTTTTGCACAAGAGTAGAAATACATCTGAAATAGTTTTAAGTCTTCCAGACCATTAGTTTCCTCCTCTTAGGAGGGAAGGTTTTCATCCTTTTAAAAATATAGTATGAATTTAAAAAAGAATAGACACAAGTAGATACAAAATGACTTGGTAAATGAGACAGAGGGCTAATTTTAAGAATTTGCTGCTTTTATGGGGTCTAGTTAGGAAAAGCGCATCATTATTAGACACAAAGGATTTTGTGTACTAGCATTTTTTAAGAACGAACCTTGCCATTCAAAAAAAAATAATGCTTAAACCATTGTTGAAATTTTGTAGCTTTGGGGGGGGAAATACTGTGCAAAGTCAGTGGAATGTTAGTTTTACATCTTCAAGATTTTCTCCAAGTTTCTATTGGCTGTTAATTACTGAAAACCAAAAATGCAGCACCCATGCACTTTTTCTAAGGCTATATTGCATTACTAACATTTGTTGGGTTTGCCTTGCAGCTTTCCAAATCTTTAACTCCATGGGATGTCCTGCTCAGTCTAATAGCAGCTGCCACACATGATTTGGATCACCCAGGCGTTAACCAACCTTTCCTAATTAAAACAAATCATTATCTAGCGACTTTATATAAGGTAAGGATAAAATCAGTTGTTTTGTTAAAACCAGGTTTGGAGAGGAGTATAGAAAAGGAGTATAAATTGTGATGTGGTTTATCTAGTGGTAGGATTGAATGCAGACGTTTGTTTCCATGTCACTGGGATAAAAAATTGTGCAAATTAACTAAGTATTCAGGATTTGTAAGTTTTGACCTCCCTGGGAAAAACAAAAAAGAGAAGAAAATAAAACACCAACCCCAAAACCACAGCCAAATTGTCTGGTGCTGCTCTTGGTATATAGCTCTTCAGCTTAAGAAAAAGGCATTGACTGATATGTGTTACTCCCTTTTAATTCACAGAATACCTCAGTATTAGAGAACCATCACTGGAGATCGGCAGTGGGGTTGCTGAGAGAATCTGGTTTATTTGCACATATGTCATTAGAAAACAGGTATGTTTATACCACATATTATATATTAGTTTGAGATAGAAACAATCTGTCAGCTAAGGCAGCCCTGCAAAACAAGAGAAGTTATTGCATGGCAGTTTTGAGTATAAAATGTAGAGATCTATTTTAAGAATTCCTGGATACTGTGCTGGTAGAGTAGAGCAGTTCATGGTGCAACGTGATATTTGGAAAATAACATTTATTGCAAGCACATTGAAGGGGTGTATTCATGTAGACAAGCACCTGTTCAGACTAAACTTGGCAGTCTTTTTTCGTTCTGCCACCACAACTCTAGTTTAAAATAGACCATCTTCACCTACTCTTGACTAGAAATAATCTTGAGACAATCAGTTCGTGCATTTTT
>VWYP01060582.1:357014-383089 GCA_013400435.1 Pycnonotus jocosus | reverse complement strand
TGTTTTGGTGGGGGTTTGGGGTGAGGTTGGGGGGGGGGGGGGGGGGGGGGGCGCGGGGAAGGGTTTGAACGGCAACATTTTTTCTTTTTGTTTTTTTTGTTTTTTTTTTTTTTTAACTTATTCTTTTAGAATGTGACAATTTCATGGACAGCCACACTGGGGAGGAAACTGTAACAAATTGCTACAGATGCCTTAAACTATGCACAAAGCTAAGTGACCAAATTTGTTTTTGATTTGAAAAAAAAAAAAAAATAAAAAGTGCATTGTTTACGTATTCCTCCCTCTACTGAAACATTACCCGCTGATGGGATTTTGATGGGAAAAGGAGAAAATGTTTTTTAGGACAAAATTAAAGGACTAATTTTAAACTTAAAACATTCCATTTTTGTAATTTGTTTTACATTGTTTTAAGTACAGTAAGCACAACTGTAACCTAGTTTGAGAAACTGGTGCTTTCTTTTAGTTCATTTGTATTTCCCTGTTATTATTGTAAAAGACTGTTTATTAATTCTGTTTACAGTTTGTTGCAACAGCCATTTTTGGAAGAGAGCTTCAGCGTAAAGCCATTTGTAAAGGCTTTGCCATATTCATTTTAATATGTGCCTGTTGCTGTTATCTTTTAATTAATAAAACAAAATCTTTTCACATTATGCTCCTGTACATTTAAGTTATGACTGAGTCCAGCGTTGTGGAAAGGTAGCTAAGGTTGCAGTCAGCTTCCACTGTAAAACTAAGCCAACTTTTGAATTTGAAAATACTAGTCCTCGTATGCCAAAATTTATTGCCTCTTGGAGCTTGGCCTTTTACTGTTTGAAAAGCAAATCCTGACTTACCTGATTGTTTCCCTTCTAAAACTGTTTATTATTCTTTCATGTTCCCTGAAGTAGAATCATTAATCTCAAAGTGGCCATGTTTAAAGAAATAAATTTGTAATGAAATCATTCTTCTGAGCCTGTGTGAACTTCCTTCCTTTGCTGTCAGTGCAAGTTCTTGATGTTGACTCCAACAGAGAAGGATCAGATGGGGCAGTGAGCTGTGGTTGTAATTTTCGGGAGAGAAGAGCCATTTTTAACAGGTTGCCTTTGAAAGGGTGTTTAAAGTTGGGAGAACACAGAGGTAACAACTGTGTGGAACTTACTACAGAGCAACACTTAACGGGGTTCAGTGTGGAAAAGTACTGATTCCTCTTGGACCTTTTTGAATGAAACATGCCAAGCCTGCAGCTATTTTCAAAATGACCACTAAAATCGGTATCTGATGATGCCTTCTGTGACACATTTGTAAAAAATGAACTTGGTTTAAAGAGCATCAACTGCATTTTAAGTTTTGCTACTTGTTAGAGGCATATGTTAATATATAACTTTAATGAAAATTAAGATTAATAATTTTACAAATAGGTATAATAGAGTATTTCAATATAGTATTTATAAAGAGCCTGTGATTTTTAGCATTATGCAAACTTGCTGTCCTTTGCTCTGACAGGGCCCAGAAGAGTTTGTCAAAGTGTAAAATTGGAGCAGTTGTGTTCTAAGACACCCTTCCTAGAAAGGGGTCTCTGTCTTTCCCCACAAGACTGGATTTACAAAGAGTAGCTCTAATCCCACCTTCTCATGCATGTGGAAGCATCTGTCATTGGACTTGAATTAAAAGAAGAAAAAATGGCTTTTCCATGCTGGCTGGAAGTGCCTTCTACAAATCTACACCCAGCTTTTAACATTCCTGCAGCTTCAGCATTTCACATGAGAGCTGAGTGCCCACACGTGCCAGGCACAGGACCCAGAGATCCCAACAGCCCCTGGAGCCCAGAACCTGCTGGGGAAGGGGCCAGGCCCCTCAGCTGTTCCAGCTGACAGATCTGCTCCCAGCACTGTTCTGTACAGACACAAACAGGCCCTGCCCAGCCTCCAGGGGTGGCCCTAGTTTGAGCACTTGAGGTGTTTTTCTGTGGGCAGTAGCATTGTGTGTAATTTCAAGTAAAAATATACCAATTAAGGTACAGTGTAAGATAGTTGATGGCAACTTTGTGATTTTATTTTCTTGCACAGATGAAATTTCTTTTGCAGTGATTTTACATCACTGCTAAAACTCACCTCATTTTTGGTGCTGGATATCCCAGTTCAGATGGGGGCAGTGTCTGGTGTGGGCAATTCTCATATTTCAGCCTGCTTTAACAGGTCAAGTGACATCCTGAATTTTACAAGTTAAAGACTTAATTGGACTGCCAGAGGAACGGAGTGTACCAGGGGATGGAGAGGCTGTAGAACAAGTTCCTGCTATCATTGTGGTGAGGCATAAACTCCTCACTGGTTCCTGAGAACCCTTTTTTTTTGTTTGTTTAACCAGCATGCACCTGAATTAACAGCCAACCCTCGTGTTACTCCTGCTGCACAGCAAGGTAAGCAAACCAGCCCTGGAGGAAAATGCAAGGATACACTGATTCACAGTCACTGTAACAGAATGGAAACTGACATTGTGGCTGCTATCATTTGTAGAGTACCACAAATCAAATATACCATGTTTATTTTATCTGCTTTTAATTTTATATAGTGGCAATAGAGCATAAAATACAAAACTTAAAACCAAAGTTAACTTTCACAAAGGTGTTTTAAAGGCACTTAAAAGAACTGAAGGATTGAATAACCAATCAGTAGGACTGATGGCAGAGCACTTTGGAAGGAAGTTACATTGTGTACGTATTAACACCATTTCAAGTTCCACACCAGAAAACAAACCTACATTCCACTTATAAACAGCAAAGCTTCCCCATCTTCAGTAACCTTGTCAGAGTCATTCAGTTGTCCTTTTCCTAGGAAACAGAAGCTCCTGGAGTCAGTTGTACTTGCCCCAGTGGTCAGGGTCACCTTAGAGCACCAAAAATACCCAGGGCTCAGCTTTTCCAATGCTCATCCATGGTCAGAGCAGACCATGGCTTTGTTTCAGAGTGTACCTCACCTGCAGCTCCTGGGTCCTGAACAGCATTTTCCACCCTGACTTGTACTTCCAGCTTGAGCCTTTCTACACCTGTGACTGGAGACATGCGCTCAGGTGCTTGGTACAGGTGTGGCAGGAAATAGCTGCTGCATCAAGGCCCCAGAAGGAGGAACCCTGGAAAAAGGGTTATGGGCAACAGCTCATCCCATCTCTTCCCTGCAAACAGGGCCATGAGGGCTTGTGCAAGCCCCATCTGCCAGAAACATACCCAGGGAGCCAAGCTGGGGACAAAGTGTCCATGAGCATCTCCTAGAGCAGCAGAGATGAGCTGCTTTTGGCAACTTGCACCCCGTGGTACTTTGTACCTTTGTTTTCCTATCTATACCACTTTATGCTGCTATCTACTGACTATTTCAAATTCCCTTGACTACCTATTGACAGAGGCTCCCACAGCGCGATTTTACTCCTTATAATGGCCACAGGATGATGCAAGTAGGTTTTACTCCCTTACCTTTCCAAACTCAGGTGAAACAAACAAAAAACCCTGCACAAAAATGTACTACCATGTAAAATTTAGGAGACCTCTGCAGCAGGTTCAAGTTTTCACTTTGTTTCAGTAAGAAGCAGAGTGCCTCCAGGTTTTCTTTGGGCTAAAAATTTGCTGCAGTTAAGTTTAAAAGAGAGACTTCAACATGAAGATTTCAGTATCAAATTACACATTGTAGTGCAAATTACAGGTAGAGCTCACATAAAATTGGTATTAACTTAAGGGTGTATCAGCATCATTAATAACGTGTACACAAATTTTTAAGCTTGTCAGTTATGCACAAAAAAAAAGTTGTATATATAACTTAGTGTTAATAAACTAAACCCATCACATAAATCTGAGTGGAAAGCTGGGCTTGAATACAAAATTAATACCTGAGTATAATGGTCCAATTTATTCCCATTGATAAATCACATACACACAAAGATGTTTAGTGCCTCATTCCTGCATTTCATGTTCCGTCTTTCTGTGCTGTAAGAAAGAGACCGCTCAGTACTAGTGCCATTTGCAACATAAAATATTTTATACAAAGCAGCTTTACAGTCTTTTGCAGAGTAACCTTTAAGATTTTTCAACTAAAGTCTTCATTTTTCCTGTAGACTTCAGCATGTGTGGTCCAAACTGGAAAGAAAATCAGAAACACGTTCAGATTGCTTTCAACAGAACCCTTGCTGAACTACTATCTATCCATAGTAGTAAAAGCAGAACTTGGGCAGAAATAATTCCCTTTATCACCCTGCTTCTCTGCATGTGGATGTCACAAAGTGAAGGGAAACTTGTGTTGGCAACAGCTGAAATTGCTCAAAGGAGGGAGCCAACGACCTGCTGGAGCAGGGCTGGAGGCAGTTTGGTCTACCACAGTAAAATAAGGAGACAAGACACGTTATCAGTACACAACCAACTGCTCCAGCAGCAGTGTAACAGTGCTTCTGGTCTTATTCAACCCTGCCTTTCTGTGCAAGTCCTATTCAAAACTGTCATACAAGGACACCATACAAGTCTGATCTAACAAAGTTAGATACTGGTAAGTAACTGATGGACAGATTTTATTAGCTCATTATGGATCAACATTCTATCATTTAATGAAATGTGTTCAATTTCCTAAACTCTTGAGGACTTGATGACCCTTTACCTCAAAAGGTGGACTGTGAATTTCAAAACTAGAAAATCATGAAAAAACCCTGTGTGAATAAACATTTCCAACTCATGTTCTTCTCTGTAATGCACCAGAGATGCTGAGGAAATGTGATTAATTCTTAGGAAGCATCCAGCCTTTTAGTTGAGAAGAACAGCCTGAACATTACAGAAATAAACCAGTAGAGGCCAAAAGGCAAGTTAAGTCAACACTAATTAGCTGAAGTAGTCAAAAGTCCTGAGATTTGTGGCATGGAAATGTTATTTTTCTTAAAACTTAACTGAGAGCAGAGCCAGCTTTTGGACTTTTATGTGCATTTTTTCTATTGCACAAATGAAAAAAACACTCTACTCTTTTTCTCTGGTTCTATAGCACAAGGCTTCAAGGATTGCTGACAAAACTGATCTATACCAGGCTGGTTTTTAAGGGTGCATTGATAGAGACTTGTATTTTGAATGTTCCCTGCTTAAAAACCAAATTCAAATCCATCTGAAATAAACTAGAAGCCATTAATATGTAACTTGTGCCAGGAGGTGGGCTTTAAATACAATTTCATTTTAAGTCTCACACTATAAAGAAACTGCTTTCATATACTCAGCATTTCCTATTATTAGAAGAAACTCTCTATACCAAAGAAGCAAGATCCAGCAGGCATTCTGAACAATTTATTTTCCAAATTCCTGATATATTTCAGGATCTTGCTTCAAAGTTTCACCTGCACCAGCTGAATGGTTAAGGTTGGTAGTAGCAGGCAAACTCAGTTCAGACTGGATTCAATGTGAGCCCTTAGCAATGGTTTTCTGAATATCAGATGCTTGTGGCAACAGAAAATATTTTTGTTTTAAAAAATAACAAAACTGCAACAGGACTTTTTAAAGCTAGGGCCAAGGCAGTACACAATCCTAACACTTGCCACTAAAAACATATGATAGCCAAAAGTCATGGCATATCCCCAGTACTTCACAGGGTTTTGTGGACAGGGATGCTAACTTGTGTAACACCTACATATGTTAGCAGAAAGATGTAGGCTGGTTTGCACAACTATAATTTAGTCCAAGGATGTGGTCAGAATCACAATACTCACCAGCACTACCTCCGACTGTGTCTTTGTTTCAGCCTTTGGAATCACTTTTTCTGTTTCACCTTGACTATCATTTCGGTATCGATAAGCAAATTTCTTTTTGAGAGCTTCTGCTATTAATGTTGCAGGATCTGCAGGCTGAGACACGTTGGATTTTGTACCTTCTGAGGATCTAGAAAAGAAAATGGCATCAGCATGTGTCTCACCCTGAAACTGTTTTGAGTGATAAAAGCAACTCATTAATGCCAATCTTGGTACATTGACATTTATTACCTTTTCACCGAGCGTAGTTTCACGCTGTTCATGTCTTTGAGGATTTCTAGCATGTTTGGTACTTCAGGTTTCTTTGGCCCGTTTTCCACCACGTTTGGGCCAGTGTTCATTTTTTTGTTTTTCCTCTCTTTAATGAGATCAATTGCAGACTTACTCTGACCCAGACCTGGGGGAGGGGGTGGAGGCAGAGGAGGAGCAGGTGGTGGCGGCGGTGGAACAGGGGCAGCAGCTGAAGCAAGTGGACTTGACCCAACTACAAATGAAACATGCATTACAAGTCAGTTTACTTGTAACCCCCCTCCACACGTCACAAATGCTCAGGTAAGAAAATCACTGTAGTAAATTCAACTGCATCCCCCCTGCCATCTTTAGATTGTCACACAACTTCTTCATTCCTAAACCACCCAAGCACACTCAGCTAAAAAGCCACATGAAAATCCTTCTTGAAAAGTTAGAAGTATCCTTTGAAATTCCAGTTCTAATTCTAGGTGCATTTGTGTCCTTACTGCAGTGGGACAGATGCCACAACATCTTTTAGTTATGTTCTGCCCCTAATGATACCAGTAATTCCCTTTCTTAGAGGCAGCTACTCAGCTGGAAGGCACAATCTGCCACAGGAGCAGTGTTTCTTCCTACTTGTCATCACAAATAAGAAATTACCATGCCAAATTTTTAAATGTGAATTTCAGAGCTCAAAGTGCTTAAATTGAAGCTTATTCCAGCTGTCTGAGGTTGAGGATTTTTAGGCCAGCTACTCATCTGTTTCTAGAGTAGAGATCCTCACAATGATCTTGATTTTGAGTTCCGTGTATACTTCAGGTAAAAACAGGTATTATAAATATAGTATCAGTAATAGCCTGACAAATAAATGAAGAAATCTCTGTTTAACCACACCTTTTAAAAAATGAGAAAAATCAGATCAAACCAGAGTTTTGAGGCTTGGAGTATAGAGTCTGTAAAGACATTTATAGAAATAAAACAGAGGAGTCTACTCCGTGTACCTGTAGGCAAACACACAGCGTCATTACCACGTTCTACCAGAAGAGGGAGGTAAAGATGATAAAATAAAATTTAATTTCCCCAATAAATAGAGGTAAAGGGAAAAATTTAAAAATAAGTTTATAGTTATTTCACATGTCCCCACCCTCCCTACCATAATTAAAATCCGAGAGCGAAACCAGGTGATCCTTAAAACTATTTCGCAGTTTTGAATATGAGCAGTTCAGGAAAAATAAAGTAATGGATACCAGTTAACAGCTAAAGGAGCATCTGAAAAATCAGAATATGATTTTATACACACAAACATAGGCAAAGCTGTACTTGTTAAGTGACCTTAGGAAAGAGTGACAACCAAATGCCTGTCATCTGCAGCCGACAAGGGCCGTCTCCTGCTAATCTTTGCAGACTTAAAACTGAAAAGAGTCAGAGGTGATGCAAAGAGGAGAAAGAAATTCAGGAAAAGAATTATTCTGTTTACTACCAGAAACAGTGCACCACTTTTGGTTCCATATGGACAATGTGTCTGGTCCCAGAGATGATTGCAGTAAACAATTAATTGCCTTTTCTGTTACTTGAGATGTATATTACATATTCCAAAAGCATAATTAGCATCTTGTATGAATACTTAATGATATCAGAGAGCCTATTTCCTTACTGAAGGGAAAGACTTCAGTGTCAGTAATTAAGTTACATTCTTTTAGTTTGGTTTAAGCCATCATGTTTATCATGAGCTTTGCTCTGAAAGCTGTTTAGTACTTCTTTACTCATTCACAGATTCAGAACTCTGGCAGATTTACAGACAAACATGAAGACTTTAGGAATACTATAAAATACAGAAAATCTGTCTTCAAGACCTGTTCTGTACCCCTTGGATATTGTGCCAAACTAACCAAAACAACATGGAGAAGTGATGGGTGTTGCAGTATCTCACAAAAAAGAATTAGCACAGTATTAATTATAAAAGGGACACATTGATGAAGCAATTTTTGCTAAGAGTACAACGAATTTTGTACCTGTTGTCAAGTTCTGCTGTTCTTGCAAGGTTACAATTTTGGCTATTTGTGCTCTTAAAGAGGCCAGTTCGTTCTCCAGGGCACTGATCTTCTGCAGTGCTTCTTCATTTGCCATCATTGCACTCCTGGGCACTGGTTCCTCTCCTGACGGGCTCTGCAAGGACGTTTGTCTGTGTGGGGGCTTCCTGGAATGATGTGCTTCGCCTGGAAGAGGCTCGGTTGGTTTTGACCAAACTTCTGCCCTGTAACAAAAACATCACAACTTATTTTAAACGCTTTGAAATAGACCAAAACTAAAGCAATGTTACTTACAAATCACGGGTACAAGTTGAAGACCTGACTTTGTTTTTACACAAATCACTTTCATTAAGACCTTAAATAGTTTAAGGTAAATTAGAGCTTCACATTCTCTCTATTTGCATCATGAACTGTATTTTTTCTCTTCCCTCAGACAGTGTTTTGTAGAATCCTTGGTTTCAGAAAAAAAATATTTCTCCTTATCCCAATCTATTTCTCTGCCTCAAATCTATTGTATATTTTATTTGAATTAAGATTTTTCTTTCCTTAAATGCTACCATTTTTCCCCATGGACAGCAAATAGCCATTTGCAGTTAATTCCTCTGAAGAAGGAAGAGTCTCTTAGTTCCACAGGTATTTTTTTGTACTGTTTGATTTCTGGAATTTTTAATTTTTTAAAAAAATTTTCTAATTTTAGCAGCATTGGGAAATATGGAATACATGAAAAGCTTAGTGATGCAGAGACTGCTTGTCAGTTGATGGGAAAGGGTCTCATATCTAGTTTTCTAACACGGTAATTAGAACTATAGAGAAGAAAATTTCATACAGTTTTAAAAAGTCTGTGTCCTTCTCTCTGCTTTTCACAAGAAAATGTAACTCTCTCGCCTTCCCTTAATACCCACCAAAGCCCAAGCCATGTTAAACGCTGAGGCATTATTGAGCATCTGCTCAAACAAGTCCAATAAGCCCCTATGAAGACACCAGCATTTTAAAACCGTTTATCTCCAGAATCTGAGGAATCTGATCGACTTAAAGATGTCCCTGCTCATTGCAGGGGGCTTGGACTAGATGGCTTTTAAAGGTCCCTTCCAAGGCAAGCTGTTCTATGATTCTGTAAGGAGAATTGATAAGGCTTGATGACAACAAATTACCATAAACTTTAAAACACAAAATGTGGCCAACATACTTAACTCCTCAATCCTCCTTAATGTCAATCCCCAAACTTCTCAGGCATGCCAGGATTCCATTGTTTATTTAAACAGGAGAGAGGGAATAGGGGCTGGTAAAAGGACTTTTTGAAATGGGTAGAATGGCTCCAGGCTAACTCAGCCCAAGTGCCCCATCACTCTGGATGCCTGGATTAAGCTACTGTGGGTGCTCACCATGTTAGATCTGCAAGTTGTGCTAGACCTAAAGCAAGAGCCAAGATTTAAGGCCAGAACAAGCCCTGTGCTCTGACTATATCAAACCAGGATCAGACATGCATTTAAGTCTTCTAGGACACTGACAAAAACCATCAGCACAACTTGCAGAAATTTGATCAAGGAAAATTGATTATTATCATGGATGACGAAATTTAGATGTTGTTATTTAGACAGGAATAGAGAGCAACTGCTTTTAAAGGTACCTCCTACAGGATACCTCCTACAGCAGCCACCTCCCTGCTGCTGTCCCTAAGTAAGGGGGAAGGAGCCAGGGGTCACTTCACTCCTTAAAAGCTGCCTCTCAGAAACTCTTTAAAGGAGCAGGAGAGCTAAATAACAAAGGAAATTTTCTGCTCAGAGCAGTAACAGTGGTTTTAAGATGTCTTGATTGGAATCTAACACTGTGGGAAAATATTATGCCTGAGTTGTCACTACTGCTCTGACTAGGGGTAGAGGAAAAATGATTTGTCATTTAGTTGCTTCCCCTATAAAACTGTATTCACAGAAAAAAAAAAATCTATGTCTGCAAGACTGTTTACTAAATTTTACAGTGGATAAATATTTAACAGTAACACCTATGTGATCCTGTCGAAACAGAGAATTTCAAATGCCTGGAAAACACCTAATGCATACTAGCTCCACTACTAATACTGTGCACAGACGTAATAAACAGTGCACACTGAAATACTCATATTTGCTAAGTAATTCACTTCCCATGCTCCATCATAAGCTGTTTGCCTTAAGGTCACTATGTATCTGCAGGATTATTTTAGTCCCATCCCACATCCATCTGTCCCTGCTCCCCCCTTTCCATGCAGACGTTTCAGCAAATATGCAGTCCCACATCTTTTGTAATAGGTTCCTTGAAGCACCAAAGAGCCATTCTCCCTGTTGTCTCCATTAAATGTAATAGCTTTACACTTCTACCCTTAAACGAAATACTTCTGTGCAAACAAAAGTAGTATCGGACAGTTAATTTCCTTTGTATCAAACAGACTTCAGGAACAGTGTTTCCCAAGCAAGTGCTGATTTCTGTGACTCCCCTCTGAGTTTGTGAAATTAATGTGGCAGTGCCAGAATGTTTGTTATGCAAAGCTTCACTGTAGCAAGTCATGCTGGAGGGCACCTAGGTCATTACTAACCTATTTTATGCTTTCAAATTAAGAACAGTATCCTCTTGTAATCTCTGAAGCCAACAATCTGTGCCCTTCTCTGACAGGTTAGTTTGTTTAGAAGAAAACCCTCCTCTGCACAGAACTGCGCATTTGTTACTGGATAGTCTGAGCAGCCACCTGAGTAGGATGGAAGAGAGAACTTCATCTCCTCAGCCAAACTGTTTCATGTAGTGACACTGCTGTGCAGAACCCTTGGTCCAACATACAACTGCACCTATCCCATCATTCTGGACACAGGTGCTCGCATGCTTCCCTGCCAGATTTTGTTATGAAGATTGAAGATGTGAAACACAAACCACAATTTTTCCATTGTACTTAGCAGGCTGTGGAGCCTTAACCACAAAGGTGAAAAACAATGTGCCAATTACTGGAATGCCAGAATGACCATTGCTGCTAATGAGGAAGCTGTACAGTTCACTGCCCCATGGTAATGACAATCTCAGGAGAACTGGAGAATCACTGTTAGCAATTGCGCCATAGCACAGCAAACATTTTCACTGCTTGAAGCTATTGTGTGCACTTCTTTGCAATACATAAATAAATAAAATTCAGAGTCTTCCTTGTATAATGCCAATCTCCTGTATGTTTTCTAACAAGTCTTGGTTTCATAACCCTATTAGTCTAACCTCTACTACTTCTTTTCCAGACCCTACCTCTGTCCCTTCTCCTAGTATTCAAGTGCTTTCTGTTAATTGTAATGCACAGTAGATTCTCACTGGAGAGAGGTGAGGTTTCTTCCTCTCAGTTCAGAAGTTCAGAGACAAGATTTCAGAAACATACCTGAGCCTTGTAGAGACTTCACCTTCTTCTTCAGCAATCCATCCCACATCAGCAAAGGAGGCCACTGCATCTTCTCTGAGTTGAGCAGGACTGTTTCCTTCCGTGACATGAGAAATAAGCTAAATTTTAAAGGCAAGATTGAAGATTTTAGAGTCAATACGCTCAAGCCCTAGTCACATTTATGTTCCCAATACTTCTACTGAGGCTATGTGTGACTATTAACACATACATGCACAAAACACACCTGGTCGACTTGAAACACTTATTTCTGTACTGTGCTCAGTCCAGAACCATTTCACTGACTTCAAACTATTCAATTCATTCTGCTGAACACTTTGCAGAAATTCATGGCCAACTACACACACCACCACATGATGCTAATCAACACTAAAAATCCAATGCAATTTTTTACCTTTAAGACAAACAAACATCAACATTCTCACAGAGTTTTCTATATTAACTCAAATAGTATGTTTTTAAATTATATTCATGACCAGTAGTTTAGAAAGACATTAAGGCTGACAATACTTTTAAAGTATTTTGCTCTGATTTAGTATTATTTTTAAAGTGAAATTCTGCCAAAGTTTCCCTTTCCCTACAACTTCCTAATTTCTGTATAAGAAGTATGTACGTTGTACAGGAGGAAAAGCAAACAAGTAAAGCAACCCCAAAACCAGGCAAAAAGCCAATTCTACCAGCTCAGTAATCACAGAGACTTTGAGTGAGAGGTAGGATGCAATCATGATATTGTACATTACGTGCTAACAATCTTATTTACAACATGCCAAACAAATGGACCATTTTCCAGCATGGTTCTGGCCATTAGCTTTACAGCTGTTTGAAGCCAAAGGTGAGCAAAGTTTCAGAGACTGGAACCCTTCTTCAATTTCCAGTTAAGTGACCTGAATGGTGATTTGAAAAATTGTTTGGACCATCAATACTTGCTCCATAGTCACAACAAAATGGTTTCAAATCTATTTTGAAATACTGGCTGCTTCCCCAGGTCAGATGGGGGCATGTGTTGAGAGTCACTGGACTCCTCAGCAGCCTGGGCTTAGTATCTCAGCAGATAAAAGCTACTGAAACAACTTTCAGTAATTTGCTCTGCTTAGTTGTCACCTTGAGTTCCCTATCTCCAATGCATATATGCCCCAGCTTTTGCTTGTATTCCATAGGATCACAGACTGGTTAAGGTAGGAAAAGCCCTCTAAGATCACTGAGTTCAGCTCTACAAACAAACCCACAGCCAAATCTGCACGAGCTGTTGCAGCTGTTCAAGTGCTGCCTGTGGCCAGCAGTAGCCAAGGAGCTGGGAATACTGACAAAGATGGTGGCAGTATGTGCCAGTCTGCGAGGACAGGCTGCAGCCAGCCCATTAGCACTCGGGTCAGTTTTCAAGGCAACCCCACTCCATAAGAGCAAACTACTATGGAATGTTAGCATCTGAATTTGTATCACCATAGGACTGCAGCCTGGATGAGGTGAAACCATTCCAGAAGAACATCCACACATTATTTTAGTAGGAGCCTCTGATACAGAAGTTTCAGGAAGAGAGAAGTTGTGGGCTTGGTGCTGGTTTTTTCCCCGGGAGTTGTTGCAAACAGCCTTAGAAATTGAGATTAGTTGCCTTCACCTCACACTCTCACTTGTATTAGAGTCTTTATCACAGCTCCCAGGAGTGTGTATTGGCACCATCAGATCATTTGGAAACAACAGGGTTTTTTCCAGGTAGCATCAGCACAGATGGTAATATGTTTATCACATTAACAGTTGTGCCTAATACCATTACAGTCTGCCTCTCTTTAAAGCAGTCTAGAGAATACTATATTGCATGTTAGGATTTTTGCTGTTTGAGGTTTCCCTGGCATTTTCCTTTTTAAAAATTAATAGAATTTTTCAGGACCACAGCATTTGTATTAATGTTAATGGCAACTTAAAAAATCTGTAATACATTAGCCATTTCTTGCAGGTGGTACAGATTTTTCTGGCAGAAATATTACCATTAAAAGACTGAAGCCACTTTTAAATAAAGGCACTGCATATACTTGAATCAAAAATAATTTTCTACATCAACAGTAAGGAATATATTTACCACTGCCAGAATTCCTGCACCATGAGATAAATAACTTCTAATCCAAGATTTAGTAGTAAGCCTTCTGTTATATTGTGATACAAGTTTCTTCTTAATTTTAATTCCTCTTTATATGTAAACAGAATCTGCTTGTTACCACATATACAGATGTTTCCCTTCTCTATCCCTAAAAACAACACAGCCTTCCTCAGCAGTGGAATTTGAATATCAAGTTAATACAAGATTTTTACTTTAATTTAAAGGTGAAAAGCCAATACCCATCTCTCAAACCCTTTACCTGCCTGTGAACACCTCTGCGACTACCCTATTCCTCCAGTCAATCCCAGCAGAAAAAAGACCTGAACTGCCAGCACCAAAAATGGAGAAGAGAGTACTGAAAGCAGCAGCCCAGTTCTACTGGATGGCAGAACTGAATGAAACAGTGCCACAGCCTGCTTTTCTTTCTCTGGAAACTGTGTAGTTGCTTCCCCCACTCTCTCCTTCACAGGCTTTTTGCCTATCTTAGTGTGCATGTGTGCTGCACACACAGACACGCCTGAGGGCTGCAGACCCATCACGGATTTCTGAAGAGGACACACACTGTACTGCTCTGGCACCTCGAGTAGGAAGAGACACATAAAGAATCATCGAGTCCAACTCCCAAAGAAAGAGTCGGCCTCGCCAGTGTTTCCGCCCGGTTTCGAACCGGGGACCTTTCGCGTGTTAGGCGAACGTGATAACCACTACACTACGGAAACGCTGCTCCACCGGGGGGCAGGGCAGCCTCCCTGCTCGTTTGTTTGCTCCACGAAGTGCGAAGCAGAAGAGATATATTTATAAACTGGAGGACAGAATAAAAAACTCGTTTCAAATCACTAATACAGTTAAGTATTAAACATTTGGAAACACTTCAAGTAAGACAAACTTGCTGTGATTTTTCAAATTAGCCCAGGAAATTCAGATGTTTGTTACATGCACACCAATTTATTAGGAGACTTCTATTGAGTTATCAGGTATCCATCAGACAGACAGAAGAAGCATGCCACTAAGGGATGCTGTAGCTTGAGAGACACTACTCTAGGTTTGGTCAAATCTACCTAGGTTGTACTGGTAAGTTTAATTTTGTTTTCTCCTGAAGACTACATATAAATCTAAAAAACATGACGTACTAAATACCTGTATGAACTATTTTTGTTTGTTCTTGCCATACAGAGTACATAAGGTACATAAGGTCTGCTCTACATTACTGAATATGCAAGCAGCATTTCAGTATTTAGCAGTTAATTTAAATGTTGATTATGACAAGATCCACAGTCAGTAGACCTCAAACATCAAAATGTTTGGCTACTATTCTTTTTTTCAGACCAGCTGAACAAAAGCATGCTAGAAGGTAAAAGTATGAGCATTACAGAGATATTCTTTCAATGAGTCTCATTCATGTATTGTAAGGAAAATGCAGATCTGTGGAAAGCCTGCTGCTCTAGGGTTAGAAACACTGATTACATACATGCACCCTCAGATGATGCAAGTAAGATTTGATCCATTTTTTAAAACAGAGTGACTTACAGCAAGGTTCAGTTCATGGTCCTTTCATAATAGAGCTAAAGCTGGCAAGAAAGAAAGAGGAAGAGACAGCTATAGGAAAGTGTCAGCTGCAGCAGCATGAAAACCATCGAGATCAGTATTGAAATTCACTACAGAATCTTAATGCTGAGATAAACACACAAAAAATAGATGTTAGCATCACATTAACATGTTCAGCAGTTTATATATTAAAATAGTTTAGAGTCTGCACAAACCATATAAATTTTTATGTGTTTCAAGGCTCAAATTTTGAAATTCCTATTTCTAATTAAATCAACTCTCACAACTGCACTTCTGTTTTCAGGATCTTTTCCTTTCATCTCATAGAAGGTGAATACTTATACTTAGTGTACGCACAAAGCTCAATTAATGTCTCTTTAAGAGAACCAAAAAGTAAGTATTACATTTATTTTAACAGAATCCAGACCAAAACATAATTATGCATTTATTTATTTGCTTAAACACTAAAAATAATCAGGAACAGATTCCCTAGATATATCTTACCATTCCCTGCAAGAACATAAACCAGAAATGTCTTCTTTTATGTACTATATTAATAGAAGTCAGTATTAGACTAACTGCAAACGAGCATCATCTTCTCTTATATGGCCTTTATAGTACAGAAAATCAGACACAATAGGAGGTATTCACTGCCTTTTAAATCTGAGGCACATGGAGCCCTTTTGCTGGTAAAACACCTACTAATTATATATTCAAAAGTTTAATCTAGCATGCCATTTGTTGTCCTCACCTGCACAAAATCCCACATCCCTTTATTATTTTTTTCAGCAAGCCACTGGAAATGTGAGATGGCTGCCCCCAACTTTCTCAATGTAGTTTTTTAAGAGGCAAAACATTAGCATGGCTTATACTATCACACCAGTAAAACTTCTATGGTAATCTGAACTATCTGGTTTTGCTGCTGTAATTTCAAGTCTAAATACTGTTCATACATTTCATTTATGATAAAGAAATTAATTTAAACATTGAAAAATTTAGCAGTGTGGAAATTACTTTATCTTAGTGTGGCAGCTGATTCCCTCCATTCATCTTTACACCCCCCGCCCTTGCTCAGCCCACGAAACATTTCTCTCTCAGCTTGAATTTCAAACACTAAATTTCTCCAATTCTATACCCACTCCCCACCCCTAACACCAGAGTTGAAGAGATTATGTGTAACAGCTTCCACTTTCCCATCTGTTCCTGAAAGACTCATTATAGAAGCATGGATTTTCTCTTCCTTAAGCTTTTACACTTGCTCTTTACCCTACCCTTTCACCTACACAGCGCTAGCCTTGTATTTTAAACAAAAGCAAACAGGGTACTCATGTTATCTTGTTACTAATTTTTTGATTTCTGATAAAGTTGTTTATTTTCCAAAGTATTTTTAATACTGTTCATTTTTACATGCCTCTTAAGCCTAGCTTATAAGTACTGTTTATATAAATAAGTTTCATTTTTCTCTTTTATGAATTTTTTTTCAACTTTCTCATTTGGAAAAAATCTGAACTGGAAGCATAGAAAACTTTAGTAGGCTAATTCTCCTATGCCTGGCATATCATATTCTACTTTTACAAACCTTCTAGCCATGAGCAAATCTCTTCATCAGTATAGTGAAACACAGACTGTAAACTGTTGAGAACACCTACCTGAAAGTGAACTCTTGGACACTGTATAAGAGAGAGGTTAGTACCAATTTTTCTCACAATACTTCGAGATGAACCATAAGGCTTGCTTGACCAAAGCACCTGCATGGGAAAAATAAAGAAGCCAGCTGTTAAGGAAACTGATTTTTGCATCACACTGTAATAGTTCTCCCTTATTCTTCCTTCCCATGCTTTTGCTAAATGTATTTAGCAATTCCTTTCATGCTAGAGTAGGACAGTGAACTCCTTACATTCTATCTCCAAACTGGCACAAATGCATTATACATCATCAGAACAATATAGTTAGGTCAAGGTCAAGACAGCCCTTGTATTTAGTCTAAAGCCAAAACAATAAATCAGGTAATGCAGAAGATTTCAGGAGCTGAAAGTATCTTCAAAACCACAGTATTTGAATTTTCAAGACAATAAAGAACCTACATTCAGTCAAGACACCTCTTTTCATAATTTCAAGAAAAGTCACTCAATCATTGAAAATCCATAAAGTCACATAATTCTTCATTTCTCAAAACACCTTTTTTATTTTTTAATTCAGAGCTCTCCTAAAATAGGAATAGTTTCTCCTATTCTTAATGAAATTAAGTATCAGCTACAATAAATATGAAAATATAACTGTGAAATTAAAGAGCAAACAAAAGTAAAAAGGAGAAAATAAGATGAAATTTTTCTAAGAAAGGAACTTTGTCCCCTACCTCAAAACAATAGATCCACGTAGAGAAAACTGCCCATATAGGCTCAACACACCAGTCTTCATTACAACTCTTTCTAGTGCAATCTGCATTTTCTCTATGTTGTTTCAACAGGGATTATTAAATTTGCTTCTTTTTGTTGTATTTAGTATTTACAACAGGCTTATGAAAGGAGATAAAATGGGAGTTTAATCCTAGGAGAATGCTACAAAATGAGCCAGAACAGAAGCAAACGCCCTGGAGTGAAGTACCAAAGATTTCAGCACAAGCAAAGGCAACAAGAACAATGTAAGCAAGAAAAAGAATAATGAGAAGACTCTAACATAGGGTATATTGTTAGTAAACAATAAGAGCATTGTACGGGAATTTTAAATACTTGGCCAGTGTTTAATTATGGCTGTAAATATGAATTTACTAGTCAGACCTTAGTTTTTTAAAAGATCATGGCTTCATGCAAACTTGACATCCTGGTAGAAGGTTGCCCAACAATGGAAACAGGAAAAATCCAGGCTATTCTGGATTGGCAATGGCAATATTACCTGTATGATGACTGTAGTGGTGCTGTGGGAGTTGCATAACACACAAATGAATATTTGATATACTAAGCAAAGACTCGTAGATGTTTCGAAGTTTGTATTCCATGGTATTGATCCCCAGATTATTTCACAAACTTCACACAAACATTCTGCCTATTTCTAATTTCTATTCTTCCTCCCTCTGGCTTTACTGAAATGCAAAAATTCTGTAAAAATCAATGTGCACTGCACACATGCTATGCTACATCCTCACAACAGAGCTGCAACTTCGCCATAAATCCACTCAGATCTATTTTTTCCCATTATATAAAAAATACATTCTCTTGCTTATACACTGCTAAGCTGAACACAAGTTTTTCAATGCAGAGTAGTCTATTGATGCTGCATTTTGGTTGCCTCCACAAAACCCTCATATTTGTGCCTATCATCTCACTGTTTGTTTGCATGTCTGAGGAAACAGCAGGTAGATCAGTGGCCTTCAAGAACAAGTCCCCCACAAACAGCACCACACTAATAGTCTCATTATTCACAACTGATTCTGATTAAAGCAGAACTGTTGGCAAGAGACTTAAAGTGATGGGGCACTGGAACAAACAATGCCAGTCAAAGGAAGGTTTAATTAGTTGCAGAAATACTTCCACAACAGCAAGGGAGCCTAGACTACATGCTCTATTACCAACACAAGTGCAATGCATTTTAAACAAGCAGCAAAACTTGTTTAGATGTTGCTCAGACCACAGCCAAGTTGTTGACTAGCACCCAAAATTATTTGGTTTCCAAATGCCCTTGGGGCTCTTCAACAACAGTGGCTTGGTGCACCAAAATGCTGAATGACTCAGTTTTGGTTATACGAGGTATGCCAGGACATTATTTTCAGAAGACTGCATGCCAACTGTGCCACAGGGGATGCAAGTAAAGTTAGTTCCCTGCTCAGCTGAGCTGAGTCTCAGCACTGCTCTAACCAAGTTCACACAACTTCTTGTTGACTTGAAGCACTGGCTGAGCAAGTCTGCAAAATGCTACTTAGTCATACACTCCTATTGCATCAGTGTTTTGCTGTTGTCCAGAACAGCTGACATCTGGAAATGTAACTGCGTTATCACAAGCTTGATACAAATACAGAATGGGGAGAACAGATTAAAAACTTGTTTCTCTCCCTATTTAGGCTGGAATTGCTGAATTACCAGTGTCATAATGCAACATATTCTTAATCTTTGAATTTTCAAAGTTACACGGAATCTCAGATCAAAATTCAAATAAAATCCTAAAATACAGATTCTTGTTGTCAATTTTAATTTACATTGTATAAACAATTTGCTCTCCACAGACTCCCAAGCCTGATAAAAGGTTCTACCACAATAATAGTGGCTAACTATTGCACATAGCTGTTAAGGATTTCCCCATTCTTAAAACATTAAAATGTTTCAAAATCTTACAGGGATTACTGCACTGAGGTCAACACTTGTATTCAAAATATCTTCCTAAAGGTCTCAGTGACAGAGCAGTTGATGTGTAGCAGCTCCCTCTCTCTCTGCTAAGCATTCAAAGAGAACTCTCTATATAGTCTCCTCCAAGAGGAGAGCTATGCATGCCTACTCCCCTGTTTACCCAGCAAAGAACACAGCCGTACTCTCTCATGTACTGTTACACCTCCAGAAGAGGTAACTATAGCACAGAAGAGGTACGTGTAGCACAACTATAACCATCCCGGTTTCCCGGGGCGTTTTGTATCTCCAAGGTAAGAACAAGAAATAAGATTTTTTTTTTTTATGACTGTCAAAAATAAGATTAAATTGTCCTTCAGCTTCAAAACACACACGGAAGTCCAGCATGAAATGCAGTATTTACTATGTAAACAGTTTATTAGAACCAGAAGGAACTACATAGTACTTCTAACACATTTATTACTCAATATTTCAGCGTCCAAGTCATAAACCTGATGACTTTACAGCAACGCAGAAACATTCCAATATTGAGTATACCTCAAGTGCTCCTCTAGATAAGTACAAACTAAAAAACATGAAGTGCTTTCTACACCTTATTTTCTGCACACACAAAGGAAGTTTGAAACACTTACTGATTCCATGTTCAATCCAATCTGTTCAAAAGCCATTCTAATTAAGCGCTTCAGCCAGCAAATCATCTGGACTGGAAAAGGCCTTTCCGAACTCAGATTTAAGCCTTCCAAACCTACGAGGCTGCCAAGGTTCCATAGTAGTTCTGAAATGAGACACATAAGAATTTTAGATGCACATTGTGGAACAGGTACAGAAGTAAACTGCTACATTCCTAAAAAAACAAGCTTTAGATATAAGACAAATGACACCAAATCCTCATACTGCAAAGCAAAGGTGTTCAAAAAGCATCTACTTGATACAGGTAACAAAGACTTTTTAGTAGTGTCATGAGTTGGAAGGGAGCTTGAAAGTCATCCAGTTCCAACCCTCCTGCAATGTGCAGGAACATCTTGCACTAGATCAGGTTGCACAGGGCCCTATCCAGCCTGGCCATGAAAACTTCCAGGAATAGGGCATCCACAACTTTTTTGGGCAACCTGTTTCATTGCATCAGCACCCTCAGAGTGATACGTATCTAATCCAAACCTACCCTCTCTCAGTTTAAATCCACTGCCCCTTGTCCTATCACTGCATGCCCTTGCAAAAAAGCCCCTCTCCAGCCCTCTTGTACCCTTCAGGTACTGGAAAGAAACCCAAGCTCTTGTAAAGTTAAAAAGTAAAAAGTTGGGGAGATGCCTGCTCACTTGAGCTTGGACAGATGATGGTGTTCAACAACTCTAAGTGAGCATCAAGCCCTATGGAATGCCTGCAGATGGGGATTAGCACTGAGACTGAAGTGCCATACTCATATCTAAACCTCATTTCTATGCAGGAACAGACTGCAGAAAGCTGAGCACCTCTCTTGATTCACATTCCCTGACAGCTTTGTTGTCCCTTCCTTTTTCCTACAACTAAGGACAGAAAGGAAACAGAAAAATGACTAATGCAGGAAAACGACACGAAATACTGTAGATGTAGGACGTGAAGATATTCAAGCAGTTTATAAAATCAGACAGATTTCAAATTCTGTCTGTTTCTACACACTTCCATTCACTTGACTCAAGATGGTTTTATTGCTCCTCTAGTGAAAATAGTGTACTTTAACTGGGTTCCACTCCAGTCATAACCTGGACACCACTGAGAAGTGCATGCCACCAAAACCAGGAAAGAAAGCCACATATTTAGGTTTATGTTTGTTTTGTGTAGCAGGCTGGAAACAACCCTCTGTTGATGCACCCTGAGCAATGTATTTGTAGTATGAACAGCAATGTGGCTGAAGCCAGTCTATATACAGACAAGGGATGACTAAAGCAATGCAGCAGCAAGGAACTGGCACTTGGAAAATTTGAAAGTCAGGAGATGGAAAAGCTCTGCTGTTTGGAAGTGCCCACAAGCCCTACAGTTAAACCACCATTGTTTCCATTACAATTTTTTTTCAACAGTTTACAGTTCCTTAGTAATAACGAACTTCTTGTGGAAACTTGGCAGAAACAGTACAATCTTACAGTGATCTTTTTTTAGACATGCTTAAAGAACAGTTGATACTAGTTTCTCATCATCACAGGATTTTCTTTTGTTTGTGACTAAGCTGGGAAGAAAAAACTATTAATGTACACCAGGAGATTAGAATGAAAACTGTTATAAGAATAGCAAGAGGGAAGAACAACAGGCTGGCTACCAAACAGCCATGAATACAAGCTAGTCATTTATAATAAATAAGTAAGTCATGGCCTTCTCTATGGAATGCTGGAGAAGTCTATTAGAGAAGCATTACCATCTACTTATCTCTTATTCCTCTGAGCGTCTGTTACTCTTCCCTTACACAAGCTACTGTATGGATCCTGGATCTCATTGTACCTGCTGTGCTCCTTAAACAGGAAGAACACAATGCCTCACATTGGATTTGGCATCATATCTGGCACTGCAGCATGCAGTGACACAAAAGACAGAGGAATGCTTCTTTAAAAGAGGAAACCTGTTCCAAAGGTGGGATATACTCCACCTCATTCCAAAGTCCAGACTTGTTCAACAAGCAGTGTGAAAATCAAAGGAAAATGAAAGCTGTATCAAGACAAATTCAAACAAAAGAGAAAAAGGCTCTGAGCCCGAGTATTGCTGAGCAACTGCAGACAGGGCTGGCTGAGAAAGGCAGGTGATAGGACTAAAAGGAATGACTGTATCCTGATACATTGGTCTTTCAGCCAGCTCCTATGTCTTACTTCCTCCAAAGAAATCACAGCAGGTCTAGAAAGTTACCACGAATTTAAGAAACTTAATGGCAAACAGGTAAAAGAAGAACACAAAAACTGACAAGACAACCAATTAAAAGCACAAAACCAGATGTAGAAAAAACGTAACACAACATGAGGATGACAGAACAGTATAAATATAAAGCAGTAAGCTAAAAGTAAATCTTGACATCTAGACAGGTGTTAGCATGGATTACAGACAATGCTGAGAAGTTATATGCATTCAGGACAAAAATATCTAATGAATTTCACCTTGCAAAGTTCAGAGACTTGTCAAAGCAATTTCTGAAATATTACTTATTAATTTCAGAACCTTGTTCAATTGGACTAAAAAAAAAAGGAATAAAAGAAGGAGCATGATGACACAAAGCATTGGAAATAGCCCAAAACACTTATCCTGCCCTAAAATATTAAGGCGACCTTTATAATTCCAGGTTCCAAGACTTTGATGACTGAACACAAAAGAGCATTCATTCAACAAAACAACTACTTCAGTAAAATGAATATTTATAGTTCACTCTGTGAGTCATTGTTTCCTCCGTAGCCTAAATACTTAAAGTACCTGGGGGTCATCAACGCCTTGCTCTTGTCAATGATCTGTCTGTTTTTGCAACAAGAAAGTAACTGAAATCAGTCTGTAAGAGGGCAGAGTACCACCCAGTTCCTGGAATAGCTTCCTTAGTTTGTGGCACTAAGGAAAACGACCATGTTTGAACAACCTCCAGCTAATCTGTTATCTAAAAGCAAAATGCTTTTAAGTATATCAGATTGATATTTTTATAGGAGACTACAGAATTATCTCCAGGCAAACTTCTACTTATTTCTTTCAGACTATGTTGCACTATACCTTTCTTCACAAAACTCAGCTATTTCACAATTGGTTTATGTGCCAAGAACAGACAGGGTTCATTCCAAAAGAAACTGCTGGACAGCAAGAATGAAAGCATTAGCAAATTCTTCTCTCATGCTCTGTATACATGCCATTTTCAGAAGCAGGAATTAAATGTTTATTGCTTTTAGTAAACAGAATAATACCTCTTTTAAAATATTGCTCTTTGTGGTATTTATCCTCTGTCTTCTTGGTGCTACCTAAAAATATTTTAATTGCCCCAAATTTCCATAACTCAATTACCATGATGAAGACCCCTGAGTGATAGTAATATTGCCATAAAAAATGGTCCCTCTGTTCTGCCTCAGCAAAACTGTTACAAGGATGAGCAGCAGTCATAGACAAGATTACCAAGACACGCAAAGAGCAGTAACATAAAGAATTACATTTCACTGCATAAAGCATGAAGGGGTTGGAATTTCACTGGTTCATTCCAATGAAATCCAGAAATTAACAATGCTGAAGAACTTTCTTACTGATACGGAAATACGGAGCAATTCCTTGGTTTAGAAATTAGGAGGTCAACACTTCCAAGCCCCCCGGAGCTTGTTTGCCCCTACTTTTCCCAACCTCTTTTGCAGGCTCTGTTCAACACTCTCATATCAAGTATCAAGTCTACAAAGCTGAGAGATAATACCACTTATAAATTACAAAAAGCTCATTAAATAAATATAAGAGCTCTGGAGTCTGTATACATAAGGCATAATACCCAGTAAATATGAAGAGAAGCCCTTTGCCAGGCTTTCTAGAGTCCCACACATGGAAGATTAAAAGAAAGAGAAATCAGATGCAACTGCTTTCAAACTGAAATTATTCTACGAGCTTTTGCAACATTGTATTTATCCAAGTCCCTTTCAGAGAAGGAGTTCTTGCTCTTTAAAAGAAATACGATATTCTTATTTTTTTACTGAAGGTTTTTCTCATTCACTTAAGATCCATACAAACATAAGAGAATGACTTAATGGGATTGATGGAGCAGATTAACCTTAACAAACAATAAACAAAGGCATGAAATCTGAAGAATGGAAGGTGTAGTCTCTAAATTGAAAAGGCATAACAACATTAAGAAGTATAAAATTTTCAAAGAAGCATGGGTTCAAAGGAATATCAACCACATAAGAAATCAAACGCTAGAAGATGAGGCTCCTCCTTATTCTACCAAGAACTAGGGCAAGCGTATCTCCTCAGTCTTTCAGACTGCCACATGACCCAGGTTCACCTAATAAAATTACATCCAAAAGGAAACTTTATGAAAAAAGTAATAAGGGAAGATAAAACCAAAAAAAAGCATTATCACAACAGCCAAATGGGCAGGAAGAATCTTCGGATAAAGGAGCAGACTCTGTCCCAAACTGACACAGTCCAGCTCTAAGTAAAGTAAATGTGCATTTGGCAGAGGTCACACAGCCAGAAACAGAAGTCTGTTTTTTGGGTGTGGAAGCTACAAATAATAAAGCACTCTAGCACTAACAGAAACACCTGTTTGGAAAGACATGAATAGAGAGATAAAAGTCAGCGAATACTACAGGGACAATCTATGCTAGTACCAGTATGAAATTTAAAGCAGGACTTGAAAACCACACATACTTGCAACAGAAGTTGCTAAAGCTTTCTTAAAAATATAGCCCCATCATATTTAGCTGAGTATGCAAAAGCCTATTAATCAGATTTCATTCACGCCATCCTACCTTGCCAACTAAGAACAGAGAAAAAAGAATCCATGTTTCAGCACCAGTTTAATCAAAAGCCTTTGCTCAGCAATGATTATACCTGCACAGTGCACTATGATACCATTGAGAGGTAAAAGTGAAACCCCTCAACATCTATAGACCACAAGGTATTAATATATCTATGACAGAGACAACCAAACACCTCCACTTCTCTGCCAGACAGACAGACAGACCCTCCCCACCAGATGCTGTGAATGTCAGTCTTCCTGATACAGCTTTGAGAGACAACAGCAGTTAAGTCTTATAAACAAAAGGGTGTGCTTGTCTGAAAAAGCATTTAAAATGTCCAGATATCTCTCCATATAACAGTGTCGAGTTTCTACACACAGCAATCATACTTTAGCAAGTGACCCCTACGAAGCACATTATTTGCATTCGGCAACAAGTAACCAGAACTTTTAGACCTGATGTGCAGATAACTCGGCTGCCTCATTTTTATCACCAAGGTAAAAGCCAGTGGGGACCAGAAGACATAATTCCTATTCATTAGACGTTTGTAAGTCTTGCCTTCACAAGAGCTGCAGAGCACTCTGAGCACTCTATGTAAATATTAATGAAGTACTGCTGACGCTGTCAGGCAGAGATCAATGCACTACGATTGATTTCAGCATTCAAACTCTGCTCACCCCCAGTATTTGGAATTTCAACAGCTTGTTAAACAAAATGAAAACACACACCCAGCAAGTTATTTATTTACGATCACTACAGAAGAACCTGAGCACGGCAGCAGTATCACTAAAGGTGCACAAAGCAAGCAGCTAAGTTTACAGAAAATAGAAATAAAATCACGATACCCCTTAGGGCTCATTTTTCCTCTTATATGACAACTCTCTATTTTAAAGCTTCCTTAAAAAAATTCCCTCAAACTCCTCCATATTATCTCCACATGATCTTGTATTTACATCATTTCCCGTGATCTGTCACCTTCTCATCACAGCAGTTCTCCTGCAGGAACAAAACCTTCGGCCCAGCACCCCGAGGCACTTCCACGGTCCTGCCCGACACCTGCCCTGCCCGGGACAGGCCCGAGAAAGGGGACGGCCCTGCCCGGGGAGAGCGGGGCCGCCCCGAGCGGCCTGTAGGTGGTTTCAGGCAAGCTTCCCCTCCCGCACTGCCCCTCGCCCGGGGTCGGCCGCGCCAAGAGGGGCTGCCCAGCGAGAAGGGGCTGCCCAGAGGAAAGGGGAGAACTGCCGACTGCCGGCTGCCGCCGCCGCCCCCACCCCCGCCTCG
>VWYP01060582.1:162520-356973 GCA_013400435.1 Pycnonotus jocosus | reverse complement strand
GGGAGGCGGGACGTGGCGCGAGCCGCGGGGGTGAAGCGCTACCCGGCAGGCGCCGAGCCGGCAGCGGGCGGGGGAACCGCTCCGCCCCGCCCCCCGCGCGGTCACATGAGCGGGACTCGCCAACAGGGTCGGAATGCCGGGAGTGCGGCCGGGATGGCGGGGTTGGGTCTGGGTTCCACAGCCATGGCGGGGGGAGGGCGGTCTCGTCGCCCTGGCAACTAGCGAACAGGATAAAGGACACAAGCTGTGCCAGGGGAGGTTCAGGTTGGACATCACGAGAAACTTGTTCACAGAACGGGTGAATAAACGTTGCAATGGGCTGCCCCGGGAAGTGGTGGAGTCACCATCCCCAGAGGTGTTTAAGAAAGGCTGGATGCGGCACTCAGTGCCCTGGTCTAGATGACGAAGTGGTGTTGGGTCACAGGTTGGACTCGATGACCTCAGAGATCTTCTCCAGCCTCGCTGATTCCGTGATTCTCAGGCGGTGGGGAGCGGCAGCGGCCCTCCTTTGTCCCCGCTGGGCCAGCGCTGCTGTGTCCGCCTTCAGCTGCGCTCGTGAGGTGGTTGCGGGGCTGCTCCTGGGCTCCTCCGCAGCCACAGCGGTCGCTGCTGGCGCTGCCCGGCGGCTGCTGGCGGCCTGCGCTCCCTGAGGTGCGGCTGTCGGCTGCGGCACCGCCGGGGATCCTGAGCTGGCGTCGGCTGTGTCTCATTAAAACCTTGTGGAGAGGATGGCCAGGAGCGCTGTGGGAACCGGGAGGGAAGTCGGGATCCCTGCGGGACAGAGGGGACTGCAGGATAGAGGGGAACTCAGGGCGAAGTTCTTCGTGCTGAATTGATTTAAGGATTACTTAGCGGGTGTTTTCAGCTTTAGAAACTACTGAAAACTTGACTCAAGCATTTTAAAATAGGGTGCGAAGGGGTCGTGGAGGAACGAGGAAACGGAAAACCTTTGCGACTTGGAAGAGATGGGGACCCAAACCATCGTAAAGGATCAGGGTGTTGAACCTGGTGCTGTCAGAGGTTTTTCCAGCCTTAACGATGCCTTGATTCTATCTAAGCTAAACCAAGTTTAATTTCGGTGTCTTATGGGGTGGGGAATACTCACTTCGCGTTTCGAGCCCGGAGACAGGCACTCTCTGTCCATACAGCATCAGGTGTGGTTCATACTAGATTGTTTTACAGTACACGCTAAGCTTTATTAGCAGTAAATTCAACTTCTGGCGGTAACCGTCCTTGGGGAAGAAAAAAAATCCAAAACAAATGGAGCTGCGCGAGGGGCGAGTTTCTGGACTACAGCCCTCGGACTACACCTCCCGGCCTGCACCGCGCCCTCCCAGGAACCAAGATCTCCACGATTGGCGGAGAGCCGCGCTCGGTACGCGCCAATCACGCTGCGCGGTGTTGCGCGGTGCCGGGTCAGGGCGGGCTCCGGTGGGTGGTGCGGGCGCTCTCGTCCCGGTGCTCGTCCCGCCGTGCTTCCCGAGCCTCTTCCCGTGCTGTTCCCGCCGCTCTCCGCAGGCCGCGCCGCCCAGCGGGACATGGGGGCGCGGGGCTGAGCTGCTGGTCCGCCCAGAGACGGCTTCTGCGACGGTACGGCCCTGCCGGGGAGGGGAACAGGCCGCGCCGGGAAGGGCCGTGAGGGGGCGGCGTGTGCGGCCGAGATCCCCCCTGCTTCCCAAACACGTCCCGGAGCTTCTCTTGCCCGGTGGCTGCGGGGCTGAGTCTCCGCCGACCGCGGGGCCTGGGAGCTGAGTCCTGGGGCCTGGTCCCCGCCGAGCTGAGGCCTCGGCCGCCCAGGGAGAGCTGGCAGCGGGGTTGTGGAGGTTCTTCTCCAGGGCCGCCCCGGCGAGAGCACAGAGCGGTGGGAGAGAGGGGCAGAGAGATAGCGCTGCGGCTTTGATCTCAGAGCTACGAAGGGGAGACAGGAGCTGGCACCTGGCTCGCTGCTCTGCCAGACTCTTGAATTCTAGATACCTTATTATAAATTTTAAGAATGTCTAATATTTTTAATTAAAAAACTCCGGGAAGAGGGCGAGGGCGCGAGTTTTGATGGAATTGATGCAGGTCACGGAGAAAGGTGAGGATTTCAGAGTTGTCTCCGGAGCTGAGGCTTAGGAGAGATGATGAATGGTCTGGTAATAACAGAGTCATTTAATGGTTTGAGTTGGAAAGGACCTTGAAGAGCATCTAGTTTTAATCCGTCTACTCTGAGCAGGGACGCCTTCCATTAGACCAGGTTGCTCAGAGCTCCATCCAAGGCGGCCTTGAGCACTTCCAGAGATGGGGCATCCCCAGCTTCTCTGGGCAACCTGTACCAATGCCTCACCATCCTTACAGCAGTTTCTTCCAATATCTTATCCAAATCTCTAATCCTTTCAGGTTAAAGGCATTACCCCTTGTCCTATCACTATATGCCTTTGTAAAATGCCCCTCCCTGTCTTGTAGTTCCCTTCAGGTGAGTGTAGCCTAATGGAATAGGAAGGGGTGAAACTTGGTTTTGTGAGCGGGTTTTTCCAGAGAATTAGAAGGATAAAGGCAAAAGGTGATCAGGATGGAAAGAGTTATAGGAATGATCTGGTGCTTGGGACACAAGCCTGAAGTCAGAGACTTTGATTAGCATCAGATCCAGACATGACTTGATTTTTAAGTCTTGAATAATAAGTTCCTTTGTGTACTATGGAAAATAGTTAATAATACTCAACAGAGTTCCTTTGGCACTATATGTTTGGGGGTTTTGTTTTCTGAGGGTTGGTTGGGTTTGGTTTTGGGTTTTTTTGGGTTTTTTTGGTTTGGTTTTAATTTAGAGTTTTTTCCTTTGTAAACATAAACTTGTATTGGTTGAGCTGCTGTATCTCCCAGTTGATATCTTTTTGATTTCTTATAGTCAAAATAAATAGTCTGGAGGCTAATCATTGGCCTGTACTTTTCACTCTAGCACTCTCTTTCCTGAAGTAAGAAGCATGGACTTAGCATTTTTACTATGTGAAAATGTCAGAGATGATCATGATCCAGAGGCATGCTTACGGCTCATTGTTTTTGATGAGTGTGATAAATTTATGTTCCTCAGGGGCCCACCTTCAGTGAGGAAAAACTTATATAATATTGGCAAATGATGGTTAAATATTGTCATCGCTTAAAAATTGTATTTGTTCTTTATGTGGGGGAAAATGAGTGATTTAACAAATTAATGATGTGTATTCATTCCCACTTTTGTGCCTTAAGTTACTTGGCTGAGTTGGTACTGGCAACAACCAGGGCTACAGTTAGCATTTAGTAATTTCAGAGGCTTGAAGAAACAGTTTTTTCACCAAGATTTTCATTTTCTCTTAGCAAATCTATGCTTTTGTTGCCTGTTAAGTAGTTATTATTAACAGCTCTGCCATCTGATACTCTCAAGCTAACACGTGTCTCCTTTGAAATTGATCTGGTGGCTTGGACTTCGACTGGAGCAAGGCGTGACCTGCTTGCTCTCCTTTTATCAAGGGATCCTCTTGAAAGGGAGAAAAAACAATTCAAACCTAGCCTCTAAAGCCCCTTCTGCCTTTGAATGTATGGCATGACACTAATTATTTGATGTATAGATGAAGAATAGAGCTTGATGTTCACTGTCCTTGATGCACTGTTGATATTTTGTTGACTTTTCTGGTTAATTTTTCTGTTAATTTTTTGATTGCCAAAGCTACTCTGAAAATACATTGATTTTGCACCTTTACACAGAAGGATGATTATAGACTTCTAGGATGCCTTGTGAGAAAACTGGATTTATTGAAAACATTTGTCACTAGTGTAAGGAAAAGAAAAAACAACACACAGTACTCCCATAAAGATTGACTGGTCTGAAATAATATATAGGAAACAATTAAAAACCTATTAACCAAATATATCCGCTCTCTGCATAGGAAGTTCAGATTTCCAGATTATAAATTTCAGGACTCACATCCTGATCAATTCCATCCACCTTCCATGAATTCTAGTTCTTGGGTTTTTGTATCTTTTAGTTTAGAACAAATCATTGCCTTTGTGCCTTTTTTTTTTTTTTTTTGGTCTGTGGTTTAATTGATGCTAAATATTGTGGTGGTAGTAGTAATAAATCTTTCTTTCAGCAGGTATTTTGTATGAATGGTGCAGAAAAGATGAATTCTGCTATGAGTGAGGAGCCTGATGCATTATCTGTGGTTAACCAACTCCGAGATCTAGCAGCTGATCCGTTGAACAGACGGGCCATTGTTCAGGATCAAGGATGCCTGCCAGGTCTTATTCTGTTTTTGGACCATCCCAACCCTCAGGTTGTTCATTCAGCTTTACTAGTAAGTATTCTGGAGATAAATTTCTATGTTGGTAGGGCATTTTCAAACTTTGTTGAACAAGTTGTTTAAACAAGCAGTTTACAAACAAAGCTGTTTCAACAATTTGTTTAAACAAGTAAAAATGTGAAAAATAATGCCTGGTTATGTTGATATTCACTACATGTGTTTGTTTAAAAAACCCATGGATTTCAAAAATGACACATTGTTCTAGGGGATTTTAAAAAGATATTAATTTACTTTGCATTTTTCCCCTAATACAGCTATTTGACTTTTTGTGTGGAGGGAGGTAAGGACCCTTAAATATCTTTCTTCAGATGAAGTCATAGAGCTTGGTAAATATGGACAGTGATTTGATACTCACATTATGAAAATCAAAACCCAATCATAGAATATCTTAGGTTAGAAACAACCTCCTGAGGTGTTGTGGTCCAATCCCCTGCCCAAATTAGGTGCACACAGATCACAGCTCGTGGTTGTGTCTCTTTGGTCTTGGGCACTTAAAGGATGAAGATTCCATGACCTCTGGCACACAGCTCCAGTGTTTGACCAGCTTCATGGTATTAAAAACAAACAAAACCCTCTCAAAACTAAAAGAACCAACCAACCCAAAATCTAACAATATCTAATACAAGTTGTTTCAGCTTTTGCCTGTTTCTTCTTTTTCTAAATCATAAATGCTGAAGTCCTGATTTCTTATCCTGAATTGTAATATTAGCTTAAAAAATCTATTTCTTAGAAATGGGAGAAATGAAAGTCAGAATTTAGTAATTTCAAGAGTTGAGTTAGACTTCTAAGATTTTAAATTACTGATACTTATGTGATGCTCCTTTTTTAAATTTATATAATTAAAATGAATTGTAAGGAATGTAAAAGAGCAAAGAGCTCTGGCTTTTACATGCAAGTGTGCATTATTCTTTATATCACTGAAACCTATCTTTACCATAATTCTTTGTTTATCATTTTTGTTGCTTTCACAGTGGTTATTAGTGGACTTCATGAAATTACTTTAATGACTTTGATGTATTTTGATTTTGGGGAAGGAGGTTCCATAAGCCAGGAAACTGTGTCCTGCTAATTATTTTTTAGATTAGCCTTGCCATAGCATTTGGAATTTGAGTTTACTGTTCTTGGGAATGTGTTGCATTGGTTTTCTTCCCAGTGTAGTTTCCTTAGGCTGTGATTTTAAAAGAAGCTCTTGTTTGGATGTCTTTTTCCTTCCTTTGTAATGTTGGGCATTCTCACTGCCTACATGAGATTCACAAATCAGTCTCTGATCATGTTATAAAAATTACTTCTGCATCAAAGGACTGGCTTTGTCAAGGGTGGTGACAAACCAGTTTGCAGTGTGGTTCCACAGCCCCTCATAGTACTCAAGTTGTGTTGTGAAATCTGCTTGGGTGAGGATGGGAGGCACATGGCTAGTTCCATGTTGTGAGAACCTACAGTTAGAGTGGATTTAAGAATCAGGATTTAGAGGAGACCAGGACGTGGCTGCAATGAGAAATGGATCCATTTACTGTGAAAACATGTCCCGGTCTGCTACTCAGACCTCTTGTGTTCATGAGTTCTTGAACTGCTTGGGTTCTGAAGGCTTAAATGTCTTTGCTGGCAACCTTTTAGACTTCATGTTTTATATTTTTCCATCTTGAAAAGTCTTTTTGTTTTTGTAGTCTTCCTGTTGGTCAAGAAGTGCTTCAATTTGAGTGGGAGTCGTTAAATATAATGATCTTCCATTAAATGTGTACCTAATAAAGGGATGTGTAGCACTGACTTTATATTTCTTCTTGTACTACTCAGCAATTTCTGTAGCTGAAATTGTAATAATCTGTATAAATTGTAGTAGTTCCATATTTAGGGTGGTTTTTCTCCCCATGTGTAGTTTCAGCTCAGTAGTTTCTTTGTATATAAAGCAGTGATATATATTTTCTATATATTTCGATTTCTGGTTTTCTCTGGTCTTGATTTCCGAAATTCTTTGATATACTGCCAATGTTAGAAGTTTTGAATGATTTAAATTTAAAAAATCAGCAGTAACACAGGTAATACTACTTTTTTTTTCTCTATTAAATTTGGACTAAAATTTTATAAAATAGGACCCTGAAGTTAAGGAACTACTTTAAAATTTCACATAAAAACCATCAAAGATGTCTTTATTGAGACTGGCAGCAGTGTATTTTATATTAAAGTATGCAAGTAGTCCTTTTCATTATGATGAACTTACTTGATGAACTGTGTGAGCCTTAAAGCTAACACAGGTGTTTAGCTGAACAAAAGCTGAGCCAAAGTTCATAAAAAACCCCTTTCCCTATGCTTTCAGTATACTGAATTTAGTAAGTGTAAATGATCTCACTTCTTTAAAGTTTCAGACGTTTGTATCTCCCATGGGAGGCAAGAGGAATGGGAATTTTTTAGTGTTGAAAAGTTGGGTCAATTAAATTGGTCTCGTGACTTTGGTCTTATTTGACCTGTGACTCAAAAAATTAGCTGTTGTGAGGATAAGTTTTTCTTTGTCGGGCTGAGTTGCACCCTTACTAAATTACCAGAATAAAAATGAGAAACTTGTTACACCAGCAAGGATACATTTAATTACATGCAAGTTAGTTGAGAGCCCTCATTTTGTTATTTCCCTGTAGTTGAAAAGTAAGATAATAAATGGATATACAACATTTATAAGCTACAACCATTGATACTGATCCACATCAGAAAATAACATAAATCACATCTAAAGTTCTTATCATGCCAGACAATAGCCAGAATTTCTTAATAGGTAATAAAACAGTCTTGTGAATTTTACCTGATATGACTGAAGATGACTTGGAAAAAGCAAACCCCAATGATTAGTTCTCTATTTCTGAAGGGATTAAGAAGCATGTTATTTTTAAAGCAGTTACTGTGCAGCGTAGCTACTACATGACTATATATAAAAAGTTGGTGCACTTCTAAACCTTGTGTCACAAACCCCATTTTATAAATCATTGTATTTGTGTATTGCAGGATTTTTCAAGTGCAGTTCTTGTACCTACATCAGTAAAACGCCTTTGGAGGCTCCTTCTAAGAAACCTTTCTCAGCACAAACAATAGAGAGATGTCTCATGAAAAGAAGGACTGACGTTTCAGTTGGAAGAGTGTTATGTTAGGAGGATCATATGAATATACAGTTACCAAGTGGGGTCAACAGTGTAAAATTGTGCAAAGAATCTACCTTGAGAGTCAAGTAAACAAAACCTTGGGCAACAAATAAGGGTAATTTCCCAGTTTAGGTCAGAGTAAGCTAAGAAGCTTGCTGCTGCTTGTATTCTTATTCCTGCATGGAATGATGAAATTGCAGTTAGTGTTCAAAAGTTTACGCATGTGTTAGACCTATTTTTGTGGACAGTAGGAACTTGGTAGTGGTGAAGTTTCTAGTACTGGGCGAACACACAGAATTGATGGAAATTATACTGGAAGCATCGTGTATAAAAATGACTTTAGATCTCAGGTCACATAAATGCTTATTGGAAGGGACTTCTGGAAGTCATTCACTTCAGTTTCCTGTTTGAATTGGGCCTGTCACCACCACTCAATCAGGTCAGTTGTAGCTTTGTCTCGTTCATTCTGCAGTTCCACTAGGTCATCTGTTCCAGTGTTGTACTACCTTCAGAGGAAAAAAGCTTTTTATAATACCTGGTTTGAACTTCCCAAGCCACAGTTTGTGGCTGTTCCCCCTTGTCTGCTGCTGTAGAGGAAAGTTGGGCTTGACCATGTTTGTAAAGCCTTCTTGCATAGCTGTAGACAGCTGTTAAATCGTCCCTTAGGCTCTCAGCTGGTATGAGCAAACCCAGTCTCTCAGCCTTTTCTCATAGATTAGATACTCTGTGCTTTCTGTGTATTTAGAAAAATAGAATATTTTTTTAATGTTCCTAGTAGGTGATAATTCTTTCTCTTCCTATTAGAGCTGCCTCAGTGACTGTTTTGCAGATGTGCAGTAACAGAAATTATAATGTACTGAATGTGTTGCTGATCTGCTGTGGTCCTTTTTCTTTTAGGCTCTCCGCTATTTGGCTGAGTGCCGTGTCAACAGAGAAAAGATGAAAAGTGAATTGGGTATGATGCTCAGCTTACAGAATGTAATACAAAAGTAAGTTTACAATGAAATGTTGGATCCTAACAGTGTAAACATGTAATTGTGATACAAAGTAAAACTTGGACTGAATTTATATACTGAGTTTCTAATATTTCCTTGTTGAAATCATGTGACTGCTAGCAAATAATGATTTTCATTTTACGGTATTTTGAAGTAGTTGGACCACAGCCTACAAAAATATTAATTTGCAGATCTTTTGCCAAACAAGATTTCTTTGCCTTGTTATAAGATAACTAATTTTGTCCCTTTCCTTCAGGTTCTCTTATAGTCCTTCTCATCATTATATAAGGTTGCCTTGCAGTAGTACATTTAAAGAAATTGTTTGGCATCTGCCACATTTATTCTTTGAACCCCACCTTTGGGTAGGGAATTTGTTTCAATGTATTTTGGAAGTAAGTATATGCAGTTCTGTGTTGAGAGAATGTCTTGCAGGTGGAGTAGAAATTAATGAGGTTTGTAGTGGTCTCTGATATCTTTGTACAGGGTGTCAGATGGGTTATGTCTCTTAAAATTTGTGATTGTTGGATTTTCTCAAGATTTCTAACTGCTGAGTCTTGCATACTGGAAGATCTGTGTACATGGACACTGGAGATGATGCATGTGTGCACTTAATCAACAGAAACTAATGTGATGAACTAAGGTGAATCACTATTCAAAAGAAAACCCAACATCCTCCTTCCAAGATTAGTCTGTCATAGTGCAAATGAACTTGCCATCAAACGGTCTGAAGGTGATTATTTTACACACAGTTTGGTAGTGTTCTGTTGGAGCTCTGGACTTTGGAGATAGGAGGAACTGTTCTGTGGGGGAGGAGAAAAGTCATGTTGCTGCATTGAGATGTCTCAGGTGAATGTTTAAAACAATTACTTAGAATAGGGTAAAACACAAGTGAAATTGTATCTTAAATATTCAAGTAGAAAGGTTTTGAATATTTTGATATGTTAGTTGAACCTCTGTCAGTTGTGCTGTAAATGCACAAGTTTCTTTCAGAAAAAACACAAGGCTAGACTCTGCTAGTTCCTTCATCCCACAGCTCTGCCAGTTCTTGGCAGTGTGTCCTGTTATCACAGAATGTTAAGGGCTTGGAATGCCCCTTAAGGATCATCTAGTCCCTGCCCACTAGACCAGGTTGCTCAAGGCCTTATCCACCCTGGATTTGAACACTGCCAAGGTTGGGGCACCCACAACCTCCCTGGGCAACCTGTTCCAGTGCCTAACCACGCTCGCAGTAAAATATTTCTCCCTAATATCTACCCTCTTTCAATTTGTACCCATTGCACCTTGTCCTATTCCAGTTCCTGATGAAGAGTCCATCTTTGGTTTCCCAGTAGGCCCCTTCTGATACTGGGAGGTTACAATGAGGTTTCCACCCAACCTTCTCTTCTCCAGGCTGAACAGCCCCAGCTTCCTCAGCCTGTCTCTGTAAGGGAGGTGCTCCAATGCTCTGATCAGCTTTGTGTCTCTCCTCTGGACTGGCACCAACAGTTCCATGTCCTTATGCTGGGCACTGGAACTGTGCTCAGAACTTCAGGTGAGACCTCACAAGAGCAGAGTAGAGGGGAGAATCACCTCCTTCAACTTGCCAGCCATACTGCTTTTGATGCAACCTAGGGTTTGGGATTATTCTTGGATATTAAGTTCTGTGTGATCTAGGAAATATTACTACTGTTTACCTTTAAGTACTTCATTAATTGTGGTAAAGCTAAAGATGACTATGTATGGGCACAGAATTCAGCATTATGCCTGAATATCATCTTGTGATTCACCAGTTATGCAAAACACTGGGATTTAAAGCATGTCTTAAAAAGAAAAATGTTACTAAAATTTAGAAGAGATGTGTCACTTTTTTTTAACTAGTGTAATAATTGTAGCTTTTGAAGTGATAGGGGTTATGATATATGGAGAGAAAAACGGATTTAAGTCCTATGATATTTAACTTTTCTAAGGAGATGCATAATTAAGTGAAATATGCAGAAGTCTTTGCTACTTTTATAATAATAATGAGACCTGAAACATTTAGGTAGTAACAGAAGTGTGTGTTTCAAGAGAACTTACTTTTAGTGTAGATTATGTGTCTAATTAAGAATGCAGAGACGTACTGAAAAAGTTGTTGAGAGGGGAATGGTAGTTCATTATCAGTCTCTAGTTTGCAAATATTACTTGGGAAACATTAAAGAATTTTATGGAAATCTCTTCAACAACATTTTTTTCTAGGTTTCAATGTCAAGGGCCAAAAGAGCAAAGTTCAGATACGTGCAGAAAATAAGCGATAAGTCAATGAAAACTGGAAATCTTGTAGGTGTTTCTTTTTTTTTTTTTTTTCTAGAAAGCTCTTTGGCAACAGTAAGAACATAAGTTTGATTTGTATGCTTGTAACATTTGGAAAGTGTGATATCATGAAAATTTCAATACATAGCATCTTCAACCACAAGACTTTGTCATGTGCTTGTCAGGATTTTAGGTTTTAATGTTGACAAGAAATGCTGAAGTTAAGTTTTGTACTGCCTGCATAAATATGGGGAAAGATGGCAGAAAAGTGCCAACAAGATAAATATAGACATATTTTTATCACAATTAGGTTTTGGGTTGTGGGGTTTTTTGTTAGAGAGTCTGGAGGGCAGAAAGCAAGGTCTCTACTGTCTTTGATTGGCTTTACAAAATGCAGGTTCTAGCATTTAATTGATTGCAGTTTACCAGAAGATATTGTAGTCTGTTGAACTGAAACTAGACAATAATAGATGCTTTGGTCTAAATGACTTCATGCTCTCTGTTCCCGTATACTTTCCAAAATCTGCATATTTAACTCATTGCTCTATCTAAATTTTTTTATTACTATTTTCAGAATTTAATTATGGATTTAAATTTTTTTTGGTAATGTGTTACAAAAATGCAAACAAATTATATAAAAAAGATAGGAACTTCTGTCAGAATTCTGCTTTTCTAGTTTTTGTTTCTTTCTTTCAAGCAAAACAGAACCCAGCATCTTCTGGACCAGAAGATGTAGTCACTGGCTTTTTGGTCCTGACAGATGAAGCGCATCCTGTCATCTTTTTACCAAGGATTTTTCAACTCTTCACTGTCCATTTTATCACTTAACTAAATAATATTCATTGGCTTTCCCTGTTCAGTTCTGATTTATGACAAACTATTCTGCCACTGATAAAGCTGTGTAATGTCTTCTCAAGCAATGAAATGGAGCACAGGCAAATCACAAGCTGAATATTTGTCATATTTGCAACTTAAGTTTATGTGCAGCAATGCTGAACTGACACTGTGCTAGGAAGTTGAGGTTTTTTAGCATTCCAGTTCTCTTTTGTTTTCAGTTACACAAATCCTAAAGTTTGAGGGCTTTTCTCATCATGTGTCTTTTTATAAGCCTTGAAGGTTTCTGTGTTAGAGACCTCAAGTTCAGATATGGAATTTGTTCTCATAACCTAAGTGAAGCTAACAAGTCTAACAGATCATTAAATGATCAGTGCCATCAACTGGAAAGTAGTTGGAATTGGTTTTCTGCTGCTGGCTTCTTGTAGTAGTACATGGGAGCCTCCGGCACAAGCCCCAACCCTTTCATTGCAAGTAATACACAACCAGTGGAGAAAGTCTATACCACGTAATTACACTCAGTGTCATGATGGCAAAGTTCTGTTTCTTTCGTGAAGACTACTGAGATGAGAGTTGAAATTGAGTGCCACCTGTGTGTCCAATCACAGAATCATAGAATGGCCTGGGCTGGAAGGGACCTTAAAGATCGAGTTCCAACCCCCTGCCTTGGGCAGGGACACCTTCCACTCGACCAGGTTGCTCAGAACCTCATCCAAGCTGGCCTTGAGCACTTCTAGGGATATCCATAGTTTCTCTGGGCAGCCTCTTGCAATGTATCACCACCTCACAGTAAAGAATTTCTGCTGTGCTAGGGACCCCAGTGATAAACAGTAAATTGCACTGCAGCATGAAGGATGGGTAGGAAATATCTGACACATCTGAGTTTGGCAGTTCTTTGAGGTACCTTCCTGTCTCCTTCCATGGCTTATCAGTCCTCTAGTATTATCTGATCAACTTTTTGGTGTTTTGCTTAAGTGTTAAAGCTCAGTTGTGAAAATCATATTGCTGCCCAAAACTGATGTCTGGCTGACTCCTTGATGCTACACTCAAGGAGCAAAGGATAAGTTTCAGGTGCACTGTGACTGATTTTCAAGGTATATGAACACTAGATTTTGCTAACAGAAGAGTAACAAATTTCAGATGTAGATCTTGGAAGTTACAGGTTCTACAAGAGAAGTATGGAATGTCAGCTCTGAGGACTACATAATGAAAATTTGATGGCAGCTAGATATTTTTAAGTTTAGGATTTGTTTTCTGACTGAACTTGATTTGGAACAGATGACTTTTTAAGCTTCCTCATGTGAAAGACTTTATAAACTTCCTCATTTTCTAGGACAGATGAAGAGCTGTTTCAGCTTTCATGGAATACTTCAAAACATTTTTCAAGTATAAAAATTTCTGATTCCCTGTTCTTTACTTGCTGCTTTTTTCCTTAGCAAGGGAGGTTTTTTGGGTTTTTTTTGTTCACCTACATCTGTTTATTTTTAAGTGAAACTTGATTCATTTTTGCACGTTATAAGCTAGGAGTACACAACTGTGTTGGAGAGATATCAGACCTTTAAAATCTCTACCTGGAGGTTTCCAAACTTCGCTTTTTTTTTTTTTATGGCTGATATTACAAAAATGTTGCACTCCCTTGCCATGTGTGTGCACAGAAATGTTTGCATAAATAGATAAAAAAGAGAGAAGAGATTGGAGCTCTTTGAATACTGGTGTTTCGTTGTATTCCAGCAGTCATCAGCAGTTACTTAATATTGAAAACTGGTTTAGTTGCTGGCTTTATGAATTGTGTAGAGGATTTAATGTGTCCATATGGACTTTCTAAAATGTTATTAGCAGCTTCTAGAATTAAAATTAATTAGGATTTATTGCCTACAAGAAAATGCATTAATTTGTGTTCAGAGTGAAAGTGTCTTTTGATGGACAATAAAGGTCAAAGTTCATAATTTTTCATAATCTTTATGAGCAGCATAATGGTACTGTTTCAGTATGACTAGTATGTATTTAAAAAAAACCACTGATGAAGAGTCAATATACTAAATAGCTCTTATTATGGAATGGCAAATTACTGAGAGTAAAATTCCAATTACTTAGCTAAAAGAGCTTTTCAAGATAGTCTTCCTTTGCCAGGTTGTCAGATTTAACAAGCTGAACTAAATCCAGTGCATTAATCAGCTCTTCCAATTTATTACTTGCCTAAGAAGATTAGGGCAATTAATATGTGTTTAATTAGAGTCCCTTGCAGATCTGGTAAAATACATGCAGTCTATAATTGCTGACTTCTTACTCAATTTTAATTTTTGGTAGTCTTAATTACCTGCACTTTTTGAAAATTTAATTATTCATTGAAACCAGCAAAGTTTAAATTTATGATGTCTGACAAAAAAAAGGCAAAAGCCAAGTATTTCACATAGTATTTGTTGAAATTAAAATAGTAGGGATGTAACATCACAATAGTTTTATCATTTTTTGTTGTGTGGCATACTATTTTTTCTTCTTTGTGAGAGCATGAATGGTTGGGGAAAGACAGGGCAAAGGCCATATATTAATTAGGAAGCAGGCAAACTATGTATTTAAAGGAATATCTGATGATTAAAGGGAAGTTGCTATATAGCTAGCTTCATGATAATACTCTGTGAGAAATTACAGTTTAAAAACTGTGAACTTCTTACATTTAATGCATTGATGTTAATTTGAATACTGCAAAGGAGAAGGAAACAGCTTTTTATAGACTGTAGATATTTTATTTTTCTCTACCTGAATCACTTAGTAATGCTGTTTTTGTAATCCTTGGCATGTGAGGTTTCTTTAACACGTCAAAATTGAGAAACAGTTGAGATTGGGTAATGGGAAGCATGATTTTGTTGCATGATTATTGTTGAACTCTGCAGTACTTGTAATTCTGCACTGAAAAGTTTTTGGAGAAAAATATGATTATCCTAGGCCTTGCATTTTGTGTGAGCAATAGGTTCCAAAAACTTTGGTTTTGGTCACTATTTTAAATTCTAGTGTGTCACCTGGAGGAGGAATAATACCCACATCTGTCTGTTTCGTGCTAACTTTCTTGGCCTTTCCTGTTATTTTTCCCAGTAAAATGACACCCTTGGTTGCTGGTACATCTCTGGGCTGTGGGGCTCCAGTGTATTTATTGCTGGAGCGATGTGTTCGTTAATAATAGAAGGTCACAGCAGGAGGATGCCTGCAGGCTGTTCTGTTCAGCATTGTTAAGCAAAGTAGCTTAATATCCCCATCTCCTAGATACCCCGAGTTTCTTTAAAGAATGTTTTTATTGTATATTTTCTAAATGTTACAAGTTTTGGAAACGGAATGTTTCTTGAAGTTATTTTTGAAAAAAACATTCTCTGCCTCCTTCCCCCCAAAACAAAGCAATGAAATATTACAAAATGTAGGAGACGTTGGTTATATCCTCTTTAAAAATACCACGGTACTTGTTCTAAATAACTGAAAGCTCCTTTGTCTGTCAGAGGCTTTCTGATACTTGAAGGAGGTTTTATCTAGGGGAGAGGGTTCCATGTAGTGAGCTGCCTCAGGTAGGCGTGTTCTCCGTATGAGTTCCTGCTCTTTTTGTGTGTGGATCATGGCAAACTAACAAAACTTCAGACTTGCGTTCAGCAGTCATTGGTTCCTCTAGTGTATTTCAGTGTTACCAGCTATATAGAAAGTTATGATCTCAACACAGAGGTGCAGGCACAAGGACAAATGATAAATAAAACACAAAAAGCATTAGTTAAAATCCTACTCTTATAATATTGGTGTTAACCTAAACTTCAGTCATAATGTAATAGGCTTTCTGGGAGAATCTTACGGCTGCTGTGAGGTAAAGAAATAAGGTTTAAAGTCTTGGAAGGATGGATGTCATTTGTAAGCCTAGTCAAAGACTGGATCATTAGCAATTCAAATTTAACTAGCAATTTACGTGTTGAAATACCTTCTGTGAGTTTATATTTTGCATGGGTTAAAGGGTTTTTTTGAGAGGTACAGTTTAGGATAAGCTTACTTCTTGTGTGTGTAGGGTTGATCCCAAAAAAATATACAACAGCATGACCCAATGGAAAGGTCTCCTTTGTGCTCTTAAAAGATGTTCTTTGGATGTTAGTGGGGTTATTTTTGGATTTTTTTGTTTATCTCAGGACCTTTCTGCAGTCAGAGACATTACACAGTCATAATTTCTACTTGTATGCAATTTACTTATTGAGTTGTATATGATCAGTACTGTTTCTATACTCAACAGTTTAGATGTTTGCTAATCTCTAGTTTTGGATTTTATGTTTTCTATTTTTTTTCATTCTGTCATGTGTGTAATTCCTATTACACTATTTTTGACTACAATCAGAAATACAGTTTCATTTTGCTCTTTGTTCTCCAAGCTACTGCTTTTACCTCACAATGCTTCACTTGGTGTCTGGCATTTCAGTCAGGACTGTTGGTTGTGCAGCTTTACACTGCCTGATGTCTGTCTCAATGTAAGCCAGGTACTGTGCTTCCATGGACTTTTCTTAGTACCAGTTCAGTACACACTGGTTCAACAGAGCAGCTTTTACTGTGCTACGTCAAAGCATTTGCACACTCCATGAAACAGCAGAACTTTTGTTACTGGTTTCTGGGCAGTGCTTGCAGTTGATGTAAAACTTTCTCTGACATGACAGTGCTTGCATTTCAACAGCTTCTTTTGCCTCTTTTCTTTGATAGAAATGTTCCATTTTCTTAGCATTTTGAGTATTGCATGTTAACTAATTGACAAATAGTGAGGTAACAAAGTAAGTAGTTGTTAATACAGTGGTTTTATAAAGAGTACCTGCAAGTTCTTCAAAATCATGGCCTTTGGCTGGTCTATGGTGATTGGCTTAGGAATATGATAACAAGCAATGAAAGTAGTTACCTATCCATTGAAGTGCCCAAGCTCTACAGTGATGATTTGTGTACAATTAACAAATTGTAGATTCCTAAACCTGGAAAAGAATTTTCAGTACCTGTTACTGAGTAAATAGGCATTATTCTTGCTTTTCTGACAGTGGGAGGGCCACAGTCATAATTGCTTTGAATGTTTTTTGTTTAAATTGGGAAAAAAAACCAGTTGTGAACTTAAAAATGAGCTATTTGCTTTTCACAGTAGGCAAGAAATACTGTGATGAATATTGAACATTTTAAAAATAGAGAACTTTGAAATACTGAGAAAAGGTTACTAAGTATAAAATAACTTTATTAAAAAGCACATCTGTTTAAAAGCTTTTTGTGCTCAATGTCCTAGCCAGTTTCTTCTTTATTTAGAAATCGGCTGAAACAGGGAGTTAAATATTTTAGGAAGCCATTTAAGCTTAAGATGTTTTTACTTCCTATTTTTTTTTCAGATTTTATATTAAAACAAGTAAGGAACTCAGAAATGTTGATTATAAAAAAAGGAAGTGATTTACAGAGTGAGACATGATATTATGATATGTTAAAAAATATTAAAATCCAAGTTGGTATTTAAATAACTACTGACTGTAGGATAGGAAACAAATACTATAATGCTGAACTTAGTGCCTCAAGATCTGCCTGACATAGTATGCCAAAAGGCAACTTCTTTTCTTTCTGTAGTGCACTTCTGTACCTAGGTGAAAGGGTAGAGATTAAAGTGGATTGGCAGAAGAGTCAGGATTAGTAATGGCAATACAGGATGCTTCTAATGCTTGATAAACCTTGCCATCAGCTGGTGGTGAAAGCATTTCAAGAATACAGTCACCTTCTCTGGTTACTATTGAGTTTACAAGAAAAAGTGCTGAGGTAGGTTCTTCAATATGCTGACTTTTAGTGATGCTTACTAAAATTAAGAGCTAAAAAGGTTTAAGAGGCTTTAAAATCGAAGTAACAAATTTTGTGGTGAAGTATTTAATACCAGTGCAGGTGTGGATTGATGGTATTGTAGGCTGGAGCCATTTACGTAGGAAAAGGGAATTGATACATGCTTAACACTGTGAGGTTTCTCATCTTCCTCTGCCAGTGTCAGATGTCTACATTTGGTTTACAGTGGCGTTGTCCACAGGTGGTATTTGTCCCTGGTCTTTGACCTTCACAGTAAGCATCCCAGAAAATGCAGATCTTTATTTCTGGGAAACCATAAGTGGATTGCCCTTCTATTATTCTTTTTTCCTGAATGCTGCTTGGTCAATAAACATAGTAAGTTGCTGATGTGTGATTAGAACTTGAATAGTTTCATGTGGATATTACTTCCTATAAATGCTACAAAGGGAAATACCTGAGAAGATACTAATGATGATACAGCCTTCATTAGTAGTTTCTGGATGGAGCTGTTATGTCAAAAGAAGGTGAATTTTATTCTGGAACAATTAGTGTTAAAGTATGTGATTCTCAATTGGATGTATTTTGATCCAGCAATATGTTTTGATACTTCATTGTTTTGCAGTACCTGCTACCATATCTTTCCACAGGATTTCCATTGAATTTTGCAGTAGAAAGTCCTATCTAATAACTTGAAACAAATTAAAATTGTTAGCACATGCTGTATTTATACAGTACATCATCAAGTTCCCACAACACTTTTTTTAAACCTTGTTGTATGCTTCAACCCATTTTGCATGGGAACTGCAGTCCCTTTGACTAGGAATGAAGCTGCTAATACTGGCTTGCTTAAAAATAAAAAAGTCAGTTCCTTGCCAATAAATAAGTAGTTTAAGAGTAAGAAAGCAAGATGTTTAAATAGTTACCTACTTTTAGTCTCTACTGAGTTTGTATTAACTATATTAGCAAATTAATCAGATACAAAGCTTAGACATAGATATGCCTGCATAGATTAAACCTGCATTTTTTTTCCTCTGGGGCAGGTTGCTGCTGTAGTTTAATTCTTGTTATTCATAAAGGCTTTGTTTAGGGAAGCTAGTATCTTAGAGCTTTCAAACTCTTTTTTCTTTTTTTTTTTTTTTTTAACTTTCTCTAGTAAATTTCAGGAAGTAATCAGATGAACCTTACTTTTTAAAACTAAAATAAATGGTAGGGATTTTAAAATATAAATGGATTTTCCAGATAATTATAGACTATAATCAACTATTATTATATTATATACTCAAAATACTTCTGTGCTGAGTCTGATTTCAGCACTCCCAGTCCTTCTACCTGGTCACCACAGCATCTTTCCCAGGAAGAACTGGTTTTTTAATGCCAGCATTTTATATCTTTCGTTGTAGAGGACCAAAGACAATTGTTGCCCTTAAGACTTTTTCTTTTAATTTTATGTTTTTTAGTCCTGATGCAATTTGTTGAAACCCTAGAATAAATATGATTTTTGCCATCCATGAAATTATTACTGTTCATTAGCAGGCAAGATGTTGGAATTAGCTACTGTGAAGTTCAACATGGAGTTTGTCTGTTATGTGGACTCTTGTCTAGCAAATGCTGCTATGGAGCCTTTTGACTTTAGTTGAGTTAGTGGGCCCTGCGTTTTTTGGGTTTATTTAATGTACAGTATGTCCATATGGTAGATACCAAGCTGTGGGAGATCAAAAGTTGATTTTCCATTTAGTGTATAAATAGTAGGAGTTAAACAAAATTGGATGAATAGCTGGGTTAAGCATATGGCATACGTTCAGATCGGTTATCCCATTCTTGAAAGTTCATTCTCTTCTTGTGATCAGAGGACAATAGAATGCATCAGGAAAATGTTCTCAGTATGGGTAATTAATCAATTTGCTAAATGTTTAAATTATATCACAGTTGCTGATTAATGAGATTAATGAGGTTGTACTGTGATTTTACTCTTACTTAAAACTTTAATATTTAGAATTTTTTGTTTCTTTTCAACAGTCTTCAGAACATCCCAGCATTTAGATGGGATTTCTGTACATCCTCAGGGTCACTAGGTATATGATGTAAACTGGAAGTGGCATTGGGAAATCCGATGCTCACTCCTAATTTCAGTGAGGCATGTCTTGTTAAGTACAAAATCAACCTTAAGACATCAGATTTCCTTGTTCATTACAAACTTTTTAGTTTGGTGTCTCCTGGTCAAATTGTCACAGCTATCAGCATGAGAGGTGTCTGGAAGGCTTGCCAAGTCACAACCATCTTGCATTCTAGAGAGCATTCTAGGAAAATCTGTGTGACCTTGCCTTGTTTCCATGGTGCAGCCGCCTTGGAGGACACGGTTGATACCACTGGAGTGTAGGCACAGAATGCTATTGTGTTCAGGCTGTGCAGAGGTTCATTGAGCAGCCCACCTGCTTGGTTTTGGGGTTTGACGATCCATAGTGCTGCTGCTTATTCTGTCACTTAAGGCTTGCCCAGACCTACAGGTTCTCTTGTTTTTCCTGTTTACACCTACAAATTGTTTTTCCTGTTGTTTACCCATTGCTATGCTTACTATAATATTATTGACCAACATAAGGGTCCTGTTATCTGTATTCTTCAGGATTTTGACTTTTCCTTTTCAGAAAACAGGTGGTAATCACTTTGTCAGCTGCTCTGTAATATTGGTCTTGGCTGTGTTTTGGCGCTAGAGGGAACTGAGGTGTAGCATGGTAGTAGCACCATACTGGGACTCTCTGTGTGCTGAAGTAATGCTGCTCTTCAAGTTGTTTTCAAATAACGTCCCTGGAACGAGTCAGGAGAGCTCTCGTGTGCTTATGAGTGAGCCCACTGTATCAGGGGATGCACTAAAAGCTTACAAGGAAGAGCAGCATTCTTGGAGATAAGAAAGAATCTTGCCCTGGCACTGGAGCAGAACAGGCAGAAAAGAATCTAGATCAGATAACTGTCTTGAAACAGATTGCTTTTTCTCTAATACCGTGCTCTTTCTTTAGGCTTGTCATTCATGCTCAAAGTTTTCATCAAAACCATGTCAATCACTGTGTCTCACTCCTAAAATCAAGGATTAGTGATTTCCCACCCTCCCCTTACAGAATGTAGCAATTCTTTGCAGCTTACTGCTCCCTTCAGTTGCTGGAAACAATTTCTGTCTTTAAGTATAGGAAGAATGTATTCCAAAAGAAATAGTTCCAGTGTAAACAAATCCATCAGTGGTCTTAATGCATAGTTATCTCAGTATATGTTGATTAGCCATTTGTTACCCATGATTAAATGATAAATCTCTACTGTGTATACTTTAAAATTTTCTGATACACATGCACTTGCCCAACAGTGATAAAACAGAATGATGGAATTCTTGTCAATCCCTGAAATTCTTATTTGTGCTTTTTGTGTCATATGGGCTACTATATGCATTGCAATGAATGAAGTTTATTACAGAAATAAAATGTTGGTTGAAAAGATCACTACTTAGGATACTAGGGAAAAATATTGGGACAGTACTTGCATGTATGAAGAGGATTGGGATCAAATGAAAGTATCTGCTTCTATATAATGATAGGTTTTCTCTAACTTTTTGGAAACATACTTGTTTCACTCTGTAAATGTGGCCTGTCAAACTGATGCTTAGATTACATATTCAGTCCTTTGTTATGTTCAGGATTTAGGATTCTTCTGTGTCTGTACGTTAAGTCAGAGAGTTGTTTTTACTTCTAATTTATGAGAAGGTCATTTAGGATGGCATTCACCGAGGTCTTGCTGAATATTGGAGCCTTAACTTGGATAATGAAGATACTTTTCTTCTTCAAATTCTTCATATTTGTTAGACTTGAATTGGATAGTGGATTCTTTTACAGATCTGCATTTTAAGGTGTAACTTTCCATTACTATGTAAAATCCTTGAGATGGCAATACAGGAGATTTTACCTGAGCTAACTTTAAAACATCAAGATCTGCTTCCTTAGTTTTGTGTTTGGAGTTTATCTTTCCTTCACCACTGTTAGCTACTTTTCTTTTTGCTTTTATAGAGCTGTTCTTTTTTTGTGTTGTTTTCCCAAGTATTAGTGAGCAAGAGCACAGTGGTGAACCATACAGTGCACATCCATCTTTTCTGTTTGGCTCTACCACAGCCTTTGTGATTGTACTCCCTTATTTATGGGGCCGTGCCAACTGAAAATGTGAATAGTGCAGACACTCTCTATGTAAAAAGTGTTGTTATGTAAGTGGTGTACTGCAACTGTACCATTCTCCTATATTGTTTTCCTTGCTTGGATCTTAACAGAGTTCTGGGGCGTGAGTTCTATCACAGAGTCTACCTCTGGTTGCCCTCTTCTCACAGAGGTTTCTCAGTTGAGACAAATGAGCTGTAGCTCTTCTCCATGAGGAGAGGAATGAGCAGTATTTTCCATGTATCCTGAGAAGCATAAAATATCCTGAGTTGGAGGGAATCCACAAGGCCCATCGAGTTCAGCTCCTGGCTCTGCACAGGATAGCTCCACAGGTCAGCCTTGAGATGCAAGTGATGCCCAATTCTAGACCTAGAAGCTGAGAATGGTCTGTCTGTCTGGTTCTCTTGCTCATGAGCAACCCTGGGGGAAAAAGGCCCATCAGTACAAGGCTGAGATTGGTCCACAGATTACAAATTGAATATTCTTGAACTACATCAGATTCAGGTAAGAAAGTAACAGTGTAAACTACTGAGTGAGCTTATATACACTGACTTTTTGATCTATGTTGTGAAGTTACTTGAGGTTAAAATATTTCTTTAGTTTGCTTGTGTCATCTCATCTTTGGCGTTATACTTTTTATCCTTGATGTACTGAATACAGTTATTGCACTAAGTAGAATTACAAAGAAATTATATATTTTGAGTGGGAAACCTGGGAGCAATATTCTCCTAAAATCAATGTCATTGAACCAGTGAGCTATTGGATTTTTAAGTTTTGTATTAAAAGTTTCTAAATTGTTATTATAAAGTGTAACAATGTCAATAGTTTTTCTGTGATGATTGTGTGCTAAGATCTTCGTATAAACTAAGGTGGAACGGGTTGCCTAGGGAAGCTGTGAATGTACCATCCCTGAAGGTGTTCAAGGCCAGGTTGAATGCAGCTCTGAGCAGCCTGGTCCAGTTGAAAGTGTTGCTGCCCATGGTAGGAGGGTTGGAACTAGATAATCTTCAGTGTCCTCGTCCAACTTTAACCATTCAAGGATGATTCTATGAAGGTGAAAACATCAGCAATACCAACTGACAAGTTCTAATGACTTTGAGAATGATTCCTTCCTTTTTACATCTAGTCTTGCCTTTAATTCATGATGCCTTAAGATAAAACAATTTAGGACTGAGCAGTGAACTGTAAGTCTAAATATGAGAGCAGGAAGTTTCTGAAATCAGTCTTTCTAATTATCAGATGCATTAGAATTATGTAAGCTGTCATGCAGAACTCTTTGGAAGACAATGTGTAAGGAAAATAGTTGGCAGGAAAATTAAATGAATTTTTGCTTTACATACACAAAAGCCTATCTTCTAAAATATTTGTAACCTGAAAGATTAGAGATCCACAAGTAGGTAAAAATGCATGTGCTCCATGTGTATTGCTGTTTGAATTTACTTAATGACTTCTCAATATGTGTTCTCAGAGTCACAAGGTGAATGAGGATGGAAAGGACCTCTAGTGGTCATGGGTCCAGCTCCTGTCTACTCAGGCAGGGGTGCTCAAGCATGGCTTTCTCTTTGTGAATCTGGGCTCGCCCTTCCAGGGCACCTTCAGATTTGTTCCATCACCTTCCCAGGGGTTCAGAGGTTGTCAGAACCTTGAAATTTCATGAATGGACAATTGACTTTCTCATTTTATTGTGGGTAGTGGACAAACTGAGCAAGTACATCCAAAAGCAGAATTACTACAGAAGTGAAACTTTTGGAATTAAATGACATAAATCTCATTTTGACAGAGTCTGGGATGTAATTGAGTCTTAGGTAAAGAAAAATCCCCTCTTTTGTTTGGAAACCTGCTGTGTTATGAACAAGGTTATAAGCTCAGTAGAAACATGAAAATGACATGCTGTGTAGTGTGTTTGTTACGTTTGGCTAATGTGTCTTTGGAGCACAATGGGTGTTACTAAGGAAAGGCATGTAATAGTTCCTGTGCTTGTGCACAGGGTCTGCTCTGCTTTGAGCAGCGTTACAGTTGCTTGTTTCCTCTGATGCAGGAGTTTGTATGTAATTTAGAAGTATGTACACATGTTTATTTTTAAAATGATGCATAAGATATTGTAGCTTAAAAAAGGATAAGATTATCTTTTACAGACTCACACCCCCATGTATATATTTATAAACTTATTTATGTCTCACCCTTCTCTAAAAGGAGAAAAAATCACTATATTAGTCTTTCTCAGTCTTTGTGCTTCTTCTAAAGAACGAAACAAAGTCTCTGTTACCTTTGCATCAGATGAAGCTCTGCTAGGAAGGTTGTGATGCCCTTCTATTATAATTTCTGATGCTGTGTGTGTAGTTTAGTCACGTGCTAGTTGTACAGCTGTAATGCTGTACTCTTGCACATTCTTTCCAAGCATCCATACTTTCCCCACATCACATACACCTTTGGAGTTGTAGCCATTAGTTTTCTTTGCATTTAAGGTTAGCTAAAACTTTAAAAAAATACTTGCTACGCTAATAAAACCGCTGCAGCACTTGGACCATTTTTAAAAAGTTGTTTTTAATAGTGTAGAAAATGAGAACTATTTTTTGTATCCTCTTCTGACAGATACAACATTTGTCACTTGGATTCTGTGTTTGTATTTCTTATACAGCCAGCTTTGGTTGAACATGATGGAAGGACAGGCAGCAATCTAGGATGACAGGAATTCAGGAAGACACTGAAAACTAAAGGGTTGGGTTTCTGACAGGCATCTTCTGAATCTTGCTGAAGTAATGTAAGATGTTACTGCCTCTGAAAGAGATGGTAACCAACTCGTGCCAACTGTTATTCTGCTCAAAGTAGATTGTACCATTTCCCTAGCAGGGTAGCAGAACACTAGTCATAGAATCACAGAACAACCCAGCTTGGAAGGGACCTCAAAAGATGATCTTGTCCAGCCTTCCCCTGGGAAAGGGGAATCTCATGCCTTGTCCAACCATATCTTGAAAACCTCCAGCAAAGGGGGCTGTACCCTGTCCCTTGGTGAGATTGTTCCAATGATCGATTGTTCTCAAACAAGCTCCAGCTGCAGTGAATTTCTAGTATGCACCTGCATTTCAGTGGTGTCTAAAGTGCTGTACTGGAGTGGGAGAGGGAGAAGAGCAAGAGTTCCCTTGTGCTGCTCTGATGGTGGCAGGAGGCTGGGTCAGACAGCTGTGGGCAGTGTTATCTGAAACTACCGACACACAGGTGCTGGGAGGGCTGGTGTCAGTGCCCTCAGAACTCTTTCCTAAAGTTCTCATTTTAGGCAACAAAACCACAGTCCATGAGTTACAGTAGGGTTTTTTTTTTTTAAATCCACTCTTCTGTGGTTTAATTTTATGTGCAGTTTCATTGTATTTTTTTATTAGCAATATAGTATGTAAGGAAACAGACTCACCATTGAACATCACCTTGATTTTGCAACTAAGAAGGTTTATTATACTTTCTTCCAGAGAGGTATATTTTTCCCTTAAAGATCCTAGAATCAGAATAGTTTGGGTTTAAATGGACCTTTAAAGGTCCTCTAGTTCAAACCCCCTGCAATGAGCAGGGATATCTGTAACTGAATCATCCAATTTGACGTTGAATGGTTCCAGGGATAGGGCATCTGCTGTTTCTATGGGCAGTCTGGGCCATTGTTTCATCATGTTCATCATAAAAAATTTCCTTTAATCTGATATTAAGATACAAAGGTTTCTATTTTTTTCCAACTGTTGCAGAAATTGCTTTAATGAAAGAATTAACAGGCTGAAAACTTGTATTCAGTCATTTTGCCAACATATTTAAAATTGTAGAAGGTTTTGTCAGGAATTTTGGGCATCTTTGTTTAAATGAGTTGCTGAAAGTGTAGTATTATTTCTGCAGAGTAAAACTGGTGTATACCTTCACTTGGGATTGTTTTGCCATGTGGTATTTCTAAGTGGCAGCCATTGTCCTTGCCCCTGTAGTGTAGTGTCTGAGTTTCTTGCTGCTTTTTATTACACAGTCAGTTACTTATTACTGATAATCTTTAAATGAGATTAAATTCTTGCATTTGAGTTTTTAAAAAAGGTAATAGGGGTAACTTAGTGGTAGATAGTGGTAATCCTCTGGAAAAATACAGGAAATTATCTGAGTATTTTGTTTGAGTGTGTGTGTATATGTGTGTTTACACGTAAAATTTATCAGCATAGATTTGGTTTAGGAAAATCTTGCAATAACTGTGTCAAATAAGACCCAATTTACTTTTGTGTTTTAAACTTAACAGGTTGTTTCAGTTGTGCAGTTAATAGCAGGTCGTTAATTTTCAAGAACTGTGCCAACTGTAATGTTGGGAGAACAAAACATATGTGAAAATCACTATTGATTTTTTGCTTTTAGGCACTTGAATGTTTTATATTTGCTGACATAGTAACAGCTTTAAATTCTCTTTGTGTAGGATGCTTTATTTCTCATTTGTCTTTCTGACTTTTTTTTTAACTCTGTGATGCTATAGTACAATTGTTTTGAAGCAAACCCCCTTACCAACTGCATAGTGGGTACTGTAGGTGGAATAGTGACATGTTCAGTAGTTGCTCAGTGAACTGTATTTAAACTTACCGAAAAATAAAACTCCTCTATTGTAAATCTCTTGATACAGACAGGATTGTTGTTGAGAGAAATTGGCAAAGCTAATAGATGGGTTAATCCCTTAATCTCTTGATAAGCTGTCACTTACAGCTGATTTATTATTGCCTCAAGACATCCAGGTGCATGGCTTTATCATCAGTTCTATTACTTTATGTGACAAATTGTGGAAGGATGAAGTTGAAATCTTTGAGTTCCCAGCACTTGTTTCTGTGAATTAACATAAGTGTTTTTTCAGTATAGGAAAGCAGAACATAAGCATGTATTTAAAACTGAGCATATGTTGGAATACTTTCCGTTTCTAGGTCTTTGTTATTTGCTTATTGCAATTTTTTCTTTTTTCATTTCTTTTTCCCTTTGAATGTTGTTAATCCAGTGAATTATCACAAGAACTGACATTTTCTTTTCCAAATGGGTGCTGTTCAAAACAAGGTGCAGAGCAGTAAAAAAAAGGCTAGCTGAGACCCCCACAGGCCGAGCACTCCTAACGTGCTTTCTTTAGTATTCTCTCTTGTCCATATGGTAGGATGGAAAATGTGTTTAATGTCTGGCAATTAAGGAAGTCAAATGGAAAAAAAAAATCTAAAGGTACTTGTTACTTACTTAGTGTTTGCTAAACAAAGCAGCAAAGCTGTCATTCATCATTTTAAGATTAATTGTGAGTTGATGCAGTAATAATTTTGTTTCTACACAAAGCTTTAAATCACTGGCATAATTAAAACAGGGCTGAATTTGGACAACAGATTTATATTAGTACCTTATTAAAATTAATTTTAATTAATCATAAGAATTCAGCACATGTTGAGTCTATTACCTACTTTTTTTTCCTATCTAAAAAATGCTATCATATAATTCATACCATAAATTTTAGTCTAATCAGGAATAACCTTTGGATTCTTGAAGAAAATTTGTGTTTCTGCTGTGCTGCTGATGCTCAGTAACTTTGGAGAAGAAAACATTGGGAAAAGTGCCAGTTCTACAGAGAAATTACTTTTATTATGTTGCAAGGAAATTGGGAAACAAAACATGTCACAGGACAATTGGAAAAGTTTTGTTATTAAGAAAAAAACTCAATAACAAAGTAACCCTGGAGCACTGACCATGTACTACCATGTTTGCCTTGTAATTGTCAAACTGATGTAAATTGTGTTCATGCTGTTTGAGAACAGACCTGTTTATAATAAGCATGGAATCAACAAATCAACATAAAAATTGGAATTGGAAAAAGAAAATAGTTTTACCCAATTTCTGCTCTCCTCATTTAACATTTTTGCCATATCTTGACTGTACCACATGTAATATTCCAGTTGCAAGGATGTAATCAATAGCTTTTTGCAGTACTAATGTGAAAACAAATACTTGGAAATCTCAGTCCCTGTTTTTCTTTAAGGACCACTACACCAGGAGAGACTAAACTTCTGGCTTCTGAAGTCTATGACATCCTTCAGTCTTCCAACATGTCAGACATGGACAATGTGAATGAGATGAATTACCGTCGGCGGAAAGCACAGTTTTTCCTCGGCAGCACAAATAAACGTGCCAAGACAGTGGTTTTGCACATAGATGGCCTTGATGATTCGGTAAGGAAACCTTCAGAGTCTGGGTAAATAAGGCATGCTGTCCTGAGATTTATTTTAACCCCAGAAACCCAGTCAGGCTCTTTGTGTGACATCATCAATTGGCAGCAATTTCTATGGATTGTATTTTGAAGCATGAGATATGTATGAAATCTTGCATAAATTGAGCTTACTCAGAACACCTATGGAAGATGTTTTAACGCAGTTTTCTTGATGGCTTTTCAAGAAAGAATAGAATAAACAAGGTGCCCTCAGCATTTTTCACTTAAGGATCTTTTGTGGTTGTGTAAGTGTGTTTATCTAAAAAAAGTTTTGTTTTAGTTATGAGAGGTTTCAGACACTAGGGGGTTTTTTTAATTATTCTTAATTTAGAAAGGCTTCTTTGAGTTGATTTTGCTGCACCTTTTCATTGTCTGTGAGATCTTTTCTACTGTAGTGACCAGAATGGCATTTGAATTAATGAGGTCTCACTGAGTCTTTGTGTAATGTCAGAATAACTTCTACAGATTTATCTACCATACCCCTGTAGATAACACCCCAGGGCCACGTTTGCCTTTTTACGGCTGCCAAACAGCATGTAGGCTGTTTAAGCGCGTTATCCACAAGTGCCCTCCGGACTCTGTATCTTTCAGTTTTGTACCCATTTTAAATGATCAAACCTGATCCTTTGCTTTTGTTGCTTTATGTTCTGCCAAGTAAGCATGTCCACAGGCCCAGTTTACCAACAGCATACCCACTGTTCTGTTTTCCTAAGACCATAGTTAATTCCTTTAGAAATAACGTGCTGCTCTAGCTCACTTTATACAAATATTTTTATATTTGTAAGATGTTTTGGCCTTCCAGTGCTTGCTTTAACTAGAAAGGCAGTGCTTTGTCAACACCACTGGCTTTTCTACTCTGTGAAATTTTTAAAATTCAATCCCATAGGTTGTTGTTTTTAAGCTTGTAGTTGTTTTGTTTGTTCACAGATATCTCCAAGCAAGAAATTTCATCCACTTCTACTTTGTTAGTTTAGGTATTTTGCCTGTAGTCCAATTCTATCTTAAAAGCATGTCTTTGTTTTCTTCAACAAATGAAACATAGCAATATTTGTGGAGTTTTCTCTCTGCAATGCTGAGGTAAAGATATTGTGAAAAGGCATAGAGTATTTAGATATTCATCTCTAGAGAGCAAAACTGCAGGTAGATCGTACCAGCATATTTTCCTAGCTTGTAGTTAAAGGCAAATCTGGCTGTGCAGAGGCTGAGATAGCTGGTGTACGTAGCTCTGTATTTCATCAGATGATTAAAGAAATGGTTAGAGGTGTGCTCATGAGAAGTGAAACATCCCCCTAATTCTGTTTTAAATGTTGTAGTAAGTTGGGACTGGAAGGGTGATTGAGCTTGTGAGCAACAAAAGCCATTTAGTTTCATTCAATAGTTTATTCTTGACTTAAGTAGCAGAGAATATTAAGTTGCATGTATGAGTTTGAAAAGGCACAGTGAGTAAACACAGAGCTTTAGACGTGGTGTTCTCAGTCATTGACATTTGTAAATGGAAGCTGCTGTTAGGAATGGTTGCATATCCTACAAATGCTTGTAGATTTCAAAACTTCAAATAGTAAATATTGATTGTTTTAGGAAGAGAGGGGAAAGGTCGTTTGTTGTTTAGTGTGGTGTCAGGTGTTCTAATTTTAAGACCTAATAATCAAATTTGGTGATAAAAGTGAAAAACAAGGCAGTAACTCAGGAGTTTGTGGCATGCCCATCAGTTGTATTTGTGAGGGGCATGGTAATCAAGGTTTGGAAAGGAAAGGAGGGTTTATTTAGGTTATTTCCTTACTATGTGTAAAGAAATAACCTACGTTTTGCCTGTGCCCATGCTTCAGGAGTACCATGCAGAAAGATGTTTAGTTGTGTATTGCTGGGCTTTGTGGCTACCTGCCAGTCAAATGTCTTTTGCAAAGTATGTCTGTGCAGCAAAGCTGGTGGCTGCCAAGCTGCCATCTTTTTAAGGAGTTTGTGTGAACCTTAGTAAGTTTTGTCTTCTAAGAAATGAGTCACCAGTTATCACTGAAAGCCTCATTTCAAATTAAATTAGGGTGCCTGTGATTTACCTGAGATCTTAAGAGTAAAAAGATGAATTCTGTCACAGAAATGCTACACACCTGTGTATGAATTTATGTTTTTTAGACTAAGAAGCTATGAAAGTGTTGCTTCCTGTGTCCAGAAGTAGGTTTCAACTTTCATTTGTAAGGCAGCCTATCATCTTTGCATCAAATATTTCCTTTGTGTAGTAAAAGCAGCCTATCCGACAAAGTTATTTTTTGGAAAATGCAAAAATGTTAGCTATTTCAATACATAAACTTACACAAATGAATTGTTTTAATATATATGCTAAACTGCTTAAAAAAAACCCCAAACTGCTTCAGTTCATTCTTCCAGAGATTAAAAGAATTTAATTTGCTTGTTGTGCATACAATGAATACTGACTAGAGATTATTTGGTAACGAATGCAAATATACTTTGAAATAACTAGTTATTTTAAACCTTGCAGGGAAAAAGAGTTAAGTGTATCACTATTTCAAACCTATGTAAAGGCTGCCAGTTTATTTCTGATACAGTTCATCTTTTTTACCCTCTTTGTGCTAGCAGTCTCTTCAAGTAGACTTTAATTATTTTGGTGCAAGTATTAAAAGGGAAAAAAATTAGAACCTTCTAAGGTAATGTAACAGATACAACTAGTACAGGTCAATGTAATGTTACAGCACAGTAGGTGATGTCACTTGCTTTAACGTAACACTCTGTGGGTTATCAAACAAATATTTTCCCTTTAAAATAAGAATTAAACGTATGCTGTGCCATGATGTCTGTGAGCTGCCACAGATGAAGCAGCAGAAAGATACAACAGCTGCTTTGATGCATTCAGTCAGTATGGAGCCAAGGTGTCTGATAAATAGCAACTTAAACACTAACTGCTCATCAATGAGCACTTCAGTCAATCAGAACTTAACCAGAGGGGACTGTTTAGCTGATCACACGGAGAAAAACATTCTTTGCTTTTCAGCACTTTTCTCTAATTATTTACAGTTGATTCCATCCTTCTTTGACTTCTAAAGTGTAAGCAAATTTTTTCTTTTGTGGCAAGAGAGTCTAATATTTGTACACTAAAACGTAAGTCTTAGTTTTTCTGTTACTCAACCACACTTTTTTAACTGTGTGCTTTGAGACCTACAGGACCACCTTAACAATTAACTGTGAGCATTTTCACATGGTATGTTTCTTAGTTGTGGGACTTCTGTTTGTTTTTCAGTCTCGAAGGAATCTTTGTGAAGAAGCCTTGTTGAAAATTAAAGGTGTTATTAGTTTTACCTTTCAAATGGCTGTTCAAAGGTGTGTGGTCCGAATTCGCTCGGATTTAAAAGCAGAGGTGAGTGCTTTGTAACCCTTCAGATCCTCATATTATTGCATTCTGTTGCGCTGAGCTCTTGCTCTTTCCTTGTGTATTTGTAGGCGCTGGCAACGGCAATAGCATCAACCAAAGTTATGAAGGCACAGCAAGTTGTGAAAAGTGAAAGTGGTGAGGAGGTAGGATCTGTCTCTTTCTGAATACCAATTGTTACAGTTCAGCTGTATCTTAAATATCAGCACCTCTGTGCCCATAACATCTGATAGTAGGCAAAATTTAAGTGTGAGTGCTACACTTCCAGTACAAGGGGACTCAGGGATATCCTATGTCAGGATATGGATCCACACAACAGTTATAGAGAAATTATTGTTCAGAAGAAGGACAAAAGTACTGTAATTTATCTCCATAATGATATGAAAAGGCTCACAATGAACATGATTGGTTTTCTTGGTTGGAGTTGCTGATGTGCTTTTGTTTCACAGTTACTCTAAAAGGTGCTCTGTATTTATTTGATCCTTTCTCTTTCCTGTTAAGCCGAAGCTTTTCTTGTGTATCTTCTAAGCATAGTAGGTTCCATTTATGTTCTTGCTCTGTAGGGCAATGGGAAGGAGTCTCACAATGTGCATGCCTGTCACCCTGAACATGTATATATTACAACTTTGATTCTTTTAAGTTACAACATTTGACATAATTTTAATCTATTGTGTTTCATCAGATGCTAGTTCCCTTCCAAGATACTCCAGTGGAAGTAGAGCAGAATACAGATCTACCTGAGTATTTGCCAGAAGATGAGAGCCCTACTAAGGAACAGGACAAAGCAGTGTCTCGTGTTGGGTCACACCCAGAAGGTGCAGCAAGCTGGCTCAGCACAGCAGCAAACTTTCTATCAAGATCTTTCTACTGGTGACTTGTATTGGTGTTGAAAGACTGTGTGAATGAACCAACAAGGGGGCCAGTTTTCCATTGGTGTGGTGAACTGCCAAGTGCAATTTGCAATAAATCATCACGGAAATTTTAGATAAAGCAAATGTATGCTGCATTTTACATTTTATTGGACGTTTAGCCTGATAGGACAGGAGTCAAAGGACAGAGGCCTCCAATCAAATTATTTCTTCATTAGTTTTTCATGTAGCTTTTATTGCTTCACTTTTTAAAAATGGGTCCACTGTTATATACCAAATGTTTATGCTATACCTATAGAGCTTTAAGTTCAGTTTGACTTCACATGAAACACATGGTAGAGAGAATCCATTCAACTCGTCTCAGGGCCTCTGAAAGAAAATTCTTAATAGCTCCAGTTGTACATTGAGTGAAATGCCCTTTTCATTTCTGCATCCCTCTGGACTAACATTGTTTTGTTCAATTTTCTAGATTTTGACTCCAGAGAAAATACAGTCTGCCTCTTTTTTTTGCCTTTGTTTTTGCCAGCTGTGTTCACAGCATGAGCACGAGGATCCCCTTTTGTTGTTAAACTAGAGTCACTACAAACTTGAAATGTGTAACCCTTTTATATGTACTGATTTTTTTCCCAGCCTGCCCTTAACCATTGGAGTGCTTAAGATAAGAAAAAAGGGACTGAAAAAACACAAATATGTATACATACATTGTACAGTAAATAAACTAGAACATATTTGTAATGATGGGTGTGACTGACTGATATAAATATATATATACATATATATAACTAATAAATACCACTTACTGCTGTTTAGGCTAGCTGGGAAGACTAGCAGAAAAATCTGTGGTCTAATGTAGTGATGACCCATTGCAGCTCTGCCTGCAGAGAATAGAGGAATGTAGACTATATTTGATTAAGAAATGGTGTTTACTGTTAGGAAATATTTAATGGTAACTAAAACTTTAAACTTGAATTATAAAGCAGGACAGAATGCCTCTTTTGCCACAGTGCCACACTCGTAAATTTTGACTCTATATTTTGTTTTCCCCTAACAATCCCAATATGCCATTACTGTTTCCTCCTAGTATCTTTCATGAGACTTCCTTGAAAATACATCAGCTTGGCTTAGAAACAAATGCAAACAATTGGCTTTGCCCTATAATTTAGAGACAGTATAAGTTTAAAGATGTCTTAGTAATCCCTGTGAGCAGAAGTGATAATAAAAGCAAAACTTCTGTAGGTAGAGAATAACATATATCTAAGCTGTTAGTAAACACTGTGCGTGAGGGGATTCAATACACAGTGTTTGAAAGCTGCAGTGTCCCTGCTTTGTTGCACCAGAGAATTACAGCTGAGAACTTTGAAACATGTTATAAACCACATGTGCTTTTTTGTGGTAATGTATTTGCTATAATATGAATCATATTTACCACTTGGAGACTCAGAAAAGAAATTTAATGCATCAAAGCTACTCTCCTGTGCCTATGCACAGGGAATAAATTGAAAAACCCACAGGCTGCCATAGTGCTTCAGAAATGCTGAGGATATGATAATGTAAAATAATAATAATAATAATGCAGGTCAGAGTTCACTCACCCAGGTTAATTATCATTCTAAGGAAAAAAAAATACAGCAGAATCTTGTTGGCAGACTAGATGTCTCATGTTTTTTAATATATCTAGTTTATTTTTGATTCAGGTTTACACGCACAGATTGAATACAGGCTTTTCAGGGCATGTATTGCTTTAAATATGTAATGCTCTTCATATTGCTGTCTAGAATGTTACAGTACCAAATGTGTTTGAAAAGTCCTCTGTTCTATAGCCATGAATGCAGAGTTTCGTTTTTCTGCATTAACATCTGTTTGCATTTGCATTACTGCACATCTATTTACTAAAAGACTACACCCTTTGGATATTAATGGTTCAATACCAGTTGGTATTACAGTTTGTTTGTGCATTCGGTCTGTAGGTGTGCTTTTATGACAGTATTGCAGCTCTTGTAGAACAGTTTAAGGCATCTGTAAAAGTTTTTGAAATACATTGTAAAATAATAAAGAATAATATAACTAAACAAAGCATGAATGGTGCCTTTTTACATGTCTAAAGAAAATCTGGTGCCTTCTTAAATGTTCTGGCATTTTTTTAAGCTGCTTGTGGTTTTAGAAGTGTATTCATCTTTAATTTGGTGGAGAGGAATGCAGATGTCCAGTCATAGTGAGCCCTTTGCTGTATGTCACAGCAGGGCTTTTGTATAACTGTAGAACATGCTTACATTTCAAACAAAGTTTTTTGTTATAAGTGGGTAAGCAGATGATTCCTGAGGATATTATCTCAAATTCATTCTTAGGGGGGTTTTTTGGACATTAGCTTTTTTTAAAAAATAACATGCTATGTAGGTCATATTTCATTAGGGAAATTAAGAAAAATCAACACTTCTGGAGAAATTGCTTTGATCAAACTGGGAGGGGAAGTCATAACACAAACTGATTAATTTTATGCTTGTACTTTTTCAGAGGTCAGATGAAGAATAAGAAAACTCTTGCTCTGACCTAAGGATATGACCAAAAAAACCTGTAAAATTAGAGGCTTCTAAAAAGAAGCTGAACTGGGAGACGTGACACTAGTATTGCTTTGCAAGGTTGCCAAGTACTCAATTGCCAAGGAAGTCACTGCTTACATCATGGTGGAAGCTCCTGAATTGTCCTAGGGTTATCACTGTGTAGAGCATAATGGAATAATCACTACCATGTTTCCTCATAAGAAGAGTAAATGCTGATGGGATACGTAGAGGCAAAATTGAGGCTCATAGCTGTGCCTCTGTGAGCAGCTGTCAAAGCACTGTAAGCATTCTGCAGTACAGTGAAATACATTGTACTCTGGCTTTCCCACTCCAAATCACCTATGGCTTGTTCTGTACAAAAATAGCTGATCTGGCTGAGTTTTGCCACAGGCTGTGTAAGCTGGTGAGGGGGGTTCTGTGTGGGGCTGATTTGGAAGAAAACACTGGCTATCTAGGCAGATGCAAACTGGCAGGTGTGAAGTACTCCTGTAACTGCCTGCAATGTAAAATAAAATGTGGGTGCGCCTTTTTTGCCTCTGACAACATTTGAGCTGTCAACTAGCAGACTTCAAAAACACACCTAATAAAATTAGCAGCACCACTCCTTCCCATATTTCTTTGGCAGAAGGCTGCATCATATACTCTTTCCTGTTTCTTTGTACCTAATTACTCTGAATTCTTAAAACATTAACAACCCCTGTCTGTTAAAATTAAGGGTTGAAAACAGATAAGAGATGAGAGTAATGTCTCAACCCATCTCTGATGCTGATTATAATTCTTCAGGAAAAGTTGAAAGCACATGATTTGGCAAAAGAGAGTGTGTGGAGGGGTCACTGGAGACTTCTTCAGTGAGGTACAGCATCTAATTAGCCCCAGGGGTGACTGCCTGTTGAGATTCCTGCTCTAAAGCTTAGTATAAAGCTATTAGAAAAAGAAATTGTCCTGTTTGTAGTTTACAGAGGGCAGGCAATGCTCTTTGTTTAGCCTACATTGCAGGTTTTGAGTAGGGTTGAAAAAAGCTGATTTAAATTTGCAGTACTTTGTGTATATATAAATAACACATGGAGAGCAAGGTAAGATGTCACGTGTGCCACATCAGAATTACTTTCTTTTAAAGTTTCTTCAAGTTACTGTTCATTTATGTGCATGTTGCACTATCCAAGTGACTGCAAGAGTTGGAGTTCCTCTGTGGAATAAATTAAGATCCCTTAAAGCAGCTAACGTCTTAAGATACAAACATCTCAGAGGAGATGCACACTATTAACAGATTTTTGTGCCAGTTGTCATGGTAGAAGTTGTTTATTATGTTAGGATCTGAAGGCTGCTATCTGGATCGAGTTCCCAGCAGCCCTCTCTCTTTGTGGCTACAAAGATGCAGAACTTGGTAGCCAAATAATTTCTGCAGTGTTTAAGACTTGCCCAGTGGCTGCAGTTCAGGTTGATCAGCCAGTGCTGCTTGTGCTGCTCTCACTGTTGTTTCTAAGGAGCTGAATAAAATCACAAGCAAAACCAAACTTCTTATGTCAAGAGCACTTCTGTGCCAGCAGTGCATGGCAATATGTCTGACTGGCATAGCAAAGGTCTTTTAGGTAGCAGTTACAGAAATCTGAATCCCATAAACACGCCACATGACAGGAGTGGTGTTTTCATTTCCTGTCAAAGAACTGAGTTAAGCTGAGGGTGCTGTTTGAGGTAATACTTTGCTGTTTCAGACCTCTTCTCTTTGAGGTCCTTCAGGATCATGGCATGCTAACCCACTGGTGCAGGGAATTGCTGTGTCAGCTTCTCTGTGGGAACTGTCCCTCTGGATGTTTGCTGGTGAAAGGGAAGGCTGAGATCCCTCGTGAGCCCATGGTGAGCTAGCAGGGAGCAGCTGGCACACTGTTCACACCTAAGATCCCACAGACACGTGAACATACATAACACAAGGTCTTTTAAAAGGGGTTTTCTACTGGCCTGATTTTACAGACTGCACAACAGAATCTGTTTACCCAAATTGCTCAGGAATCCTGGGAAGTGCAAAATTTTGTGAGCTGTCTCTGATTCTTAGTTCATGCTTCACTTCATAAATAAACTGAAATGCTTTCCATTTTAAGAGGGACCTTTGCACTGTCAACTTCTCTGGGCTGAAGTAGGAAAGTCAAACCTGTCACAATCAACTTTCCTTATTGAGTTATACATTTGCTGCACCAGGATGTTGAAAGGCATGGTCAAAAGCCAATTTTCATCTCAAAATAGTTCTTACTGATTAGTTGAAGTTCTTAGTAGCAAAGAACTTTTGGTAACAAATACCCTTTTAAATTAAAAAAGAAATCAGCTATCTTTGTATATTGTATATTTCAAAAGCTTTTCACATGATCTATTTCAGCAGTGCTGCTTGCATAAGGTGCCCAAGGCATCTGCTGCTTTCACCGGAGTTAAACACCACCGTGATTGTGCTGTTTGTGCTCTTTCTGGCAATTGATGTTATTAGCGGGTTTTAATCTTTAACATTTCTCTAAGGAGATGTTGTCTCCTTTCTAGTGTCCCCATGTACACAATATTATATAAATGGGTTTATTTTTTAATTACTTGTCAAGAGCATGTTCTGGTTAAACTCCCTGCCCCTGCATATAGCACAGGTGGAAAGTGATAGCACACCAAAGTGTCCCTTTTGTGGTGTGACCTTTTGTTCATGCTTCCTTCTCTGGGCGAGTATCCATGGTGTATGGTTTTGTATTTAACTTTAAAGGGTGGGTAGATGATCCAACACAGACAGTCCTGGTTTTGGGAAGGTTAGGAGGGAGTGGAAAGAAGCCTGAAGGCAACTGACAGGCAGACACATTTCGTCTGCAAAAGGCTGCTTCTCTTGGCCAAAGGAACAGCACTGATTTAGCTTTACGTGAGACGGTCTAAAGGTGAAGATTTAATTTGCGTTACTGCAAGATTAATTTCTTTTTTCTGAATAAAAACTTAAACTGCCATAATGCATTTTTGTTTGTAAATCCCTGTATTATTCATATAGAAGACCCAGATTCAATATTGACAATGCCATTCAGGTTCACAATCTCGGTATGAAACTAGAGGCTTATACGTTGTCCTTGGGTTTCATGACTTTACCTCCTTTGCTACAACAAATATGTGCTGTAGTGTTTTAGCAAATAACCATTATTGTTTATACACTGTAATTCAGTGGGATGTAGTAAATGGCATATTTTAAGGAGTCTATTTCTTTGCATATAAAATACCTGTAAAGCCTACTGAAGGTGAAGAGTGGCTACTACTTAGCTCTCAATTGTTGGCTACATTACTGAAACAATGAAGATGTATCACCCACTATAATAGGGAAATGGCAGCCATTTAACATAGGTGAGCATTAACTCTGTCATTTAGGCTGCTGAAGCAATCTTATTGTTACAGTCGGTGTAGCTGCTTTTGTTTCTCCATATGTGTGGATGTTCTGGTGTATAAAATGCATTGCTGTTTGTAACAGTAAATTACGCGTGCTCGAAGGATACTCGTGCTGTTTAATTGAAGTTATATCCGAACCTTTCAGCATGCTAAGCAAATATAAAATAAATTACTAGTTTTTGAAACCTTTTTCACTGTTATAGCTTCAACAATGAAAATTCTCTGCCAGACTGCAAAATTTTGTTCTAAGGGAAAAAAAAAAAGTAAATAGGTTTTTTGTATATAAGCCTTCACTGTGAAAACAGCTTCTTGAAACATAATTTCATTGTGATTATTATCAAATAGCTGTGTGTTACCCACTTCAAAGCTAGGAACCTGTAAATGAAAGCTGGCGATGGCTAGTTCTTCACCTGGGATGTCTCAGAAGTCATGCCCTCTCTAATATTATGTTTGTAGTTCATATTTGTGTAACTGGCTAAAGAAGTTAAGAATGTCATTTTGTGCTGTTTTCCTTTTCCTTCAGCCTTCCACACACGCCACCCCCAGTATTATGAACCTGATGTAGGTAAAGCTAAATAGTCAGTTGCAATTCAATGAATAAAAGGTCTATGATCTTATTACAAAATATGAAAAGGAAATGGTAGTTATTAGCATAAAGCACCAAAAATAACTTTAGAATTTTTTTAAAAAAAATGCTTTTTTGAGACACTGTTCATAATATACATAGGGAAGCATGATGCAGACCTGTCTGTAGAATGGATGGATATCTGGTTAGCTACAGTGAGAGCTACACCTGACTATTTTTTGTGAAGACCTTGAATGTGTAAGAGTTTCCTGCACAATTTAAATTAATTGAGTAGGAAAAAGAGAAGGAAAAAACCTAATGCCATAGAATGAAGTGAAAGTTTGAATGTAGCCCAGCACTTCCTGGTCCATTTCTGTCCCTCATCCCAACCCCACCAGCCTGCAGTGGGGTCTGTAAACAGAGATGTGAGGACGAACAGACCCTGTGCTCGTGTGAGACTGGCACAAAGTGGAAAAAGTTGTCATTCCCATTAGCTCTGAGGTACTTCAGTATTCCAGTAGTGGTAGCTCATAAAGACCCAAATTCTGAAAATGAGCTTTTATCTTTAGAAACTCCTTTTTGACCAGCCAAAGCATTAGCACTCTAGGACCAGTGTTTCTTCTGCAAGGACAATGTCATGCTATTTTGGCTAAACAATAGTACAGTTGTCTGTGTGTCTGGCTTCTTGGACAGTCAGCCACCATCAGGGAAGAGAGAGAGGGTGATCTTTAAATAAATTTTCCTTTTGGAGAACTGTAAGGATACTTAAGTTTAGCCTTCATCTGTGTGCTGTGTGCCTGCCTCTAGAAAGATGTGTACTTGAATGCCATTCTTTCCTTCAGGACAGGAACACTCAAACCCAAAATGCCTCACTGAATCTTGAACCCTGAGCCAGCTCTCAGCTGCTGGGTGATGGGTTTAGGATCATCTAAATGGATGATAGGAGGTACGCAGCAAACTTCCAATATGTAGTCCCAGTGACTACAGCCCATCTCGAGTATCCACCTACTCCTAGACTGAAACGGCAGCTGGCATCAGCTACTCAACCAATCCAATTTACTTTCAATCACACCATTACTACAACCTCCCTCCTCCATCTGTGTAAACATATGTCTTTGTTAAACACCACCATTTGTACAGGATAAAAATTGTCAATGCTGACAAAAATGCCCCCACATAATGCTGTTGTGATTGCAATGTTGTCCTTAAGCTGATTTTAAAGAAGTCTGTGAGCTGATCAACATCTTCCGCTGCTATTAGTGGGAAACTTTCTTTGATAGGAACAAATAATGTAAAAATGTTTTTATTTCATCCATGGGAGATGTAAACTCACTTTCCTAAGACAAAGCTCTTATAAGCCACTTATAAATTATTGGTAGCAGTTTGCAGTGCCACAGTAATACCCCAAAGCAATGGCTGTTCCATGAATAGTTTTTCTAATAATATTGCCTTGGCAGGAACATATTTCCTTCATACTTTTCTGAGGCTTGCCCTTAAATCTGGCAGGCAAAAGTTACAAATCTGGGGAAAGTTACTGGTGATTGCTCCTTGCACCAGCTTTTAAGAAATGACCAGTATTGGCCTCCATAAAGGAGTTTTTCCTTTTCTCTATAGCAGAGTGCAGTACCACTAGGATTGTCCTACAGGGTAACTGAATTCCAGCAATAACCAAGGGCCTCCACTCTCTAAACCTGAGAATTATGAAATAATATAAAGTGGATGAGGGTATCTGTTTACACAAAGAAAGTTGCTGTGTGAGACATCAAAAGGCAAAACTAAACCAAATTTGTCCCCTGGCAAGGGTAGAGCTGCTCAACAAACTGGACACCCACCAAAATTGTGCAGTGCTTTTTGCTGGGCCATCTTGCAAAAGGCTGGCTTGATCAGCATGAAACAAGGAAATTCATTGGGTTCTGTCACCTGAGTTTCTTGGCTCTTCAGAACCGTAACTCCAGACACTTAAAATTAGCAGTTCCCTTCATAGAAAAAAAATAAATCCAAGGATGTTGGGAGTTCCAGTCTTGGTGCAGCGTCTATCAGCACAGAGTGTGAGATCCTTAAGCAAGGTTTTTTTTTTACAAACCCGCTTCTTTTAGAGCACACATTGTTCCTTGGTTTTGTTCTTATTACAGTACTCTTGTTGTGATCATCATTGTAGTCTTTCATCCATTCAGTCCTTGTAAGACTAAATATGGAAATGTAGTTCCCACAAGAAACTGGATTTAAATTCCCTGAGGATTCGAACCCAATGATTTTGTTTCTTGCTTGTTTTATCCTACAGTTTGGGTATGCTAGAGTGCAGTTCCATGCTTTTTTCCCATAGTTTCTGTAGCTGTGAGGATTAGGGATGCTTGTTTTTTAATGAAAATTGAGACTGTAGAATTGCTTTCCTAACAAATTAGGGCTTTGCCTCAGAAAAACAAAACAAACAAAAAAGTTGAAACAGATTTCCACTCTTCTTACTTTGCTGATTCCTCACTGGCCTCAGCTTCATTCTGCTGTTTCATGCAACCTATTCCTGTTTCCCTGGCTTGGTGGTTTTGAAGCAGAGTCTTCTGGATTGTTTGTGTTTTGCTTTGGGTTTTTTTGCCTGCTTTGCTTGCCATAACTCTTAATCTCACTTTTCAACCAGGCAAAGCAGGATAATAAGGCAGAGAGTTTCTGCTCCTTTGGGATTTGTTAAGGTGAAGTATTTGAATCAAGTTGGAGAGACTCGAATGAGCAGCACTGGGCCAAGATACGAGGGGGCTGTTAGTAAATCTCACCCTGCACATACTATGAAATCACAGAAATTGTCTCTGGGATGTGAAGATTACGAAGAGAAGCTGTATCACCTCCCCTCCTGGATGATGTATAAATGAAAATGTGGGATATCAGGAAACTCCTTTATTCTCTGACACTATTGGTCTCTCCTCCTGCCAGGGGCCTGGGTGGCTGCTCGTGCAACCCACTAGTGCAGGCAGGAAGGACTCCTGGACTTCTACTACCACCAGTCCAGGTATTCTTGGTAGTTGGTGATCTGGCCTTATTCCCCAACTTAGTGGTTGATGACTGTGTAAATGTTATGAAAGTTCTAAAGAGACACTTTTTAAAGGACACTTCTGATGCAAAGGGAAAACTCTCCCAACCTCCTCCTCTTCCAGCCTCTGGACATGCAGCACTGGCTTGGCTGGTGCTCCATCTCCACCTCATTGACCACACTAAACCTCCTGTGTGAAGGGGCAATGGGACTGGAGGGACTCCCCACATAAACAGATGCTTGCAGCAACACCTAAAGTTAATTGAGCCTTTAGAGTCCTAAAGTCCTAAAAGGACTGCATGGCCACACTGGTCTCCTGCTGCATGGGAAGAGACTTTAGGAAGAAACTCCACTGGTATTGTATCCTAGGTGTTTGCACATCTTTTGGCTGCTGCTGCCTGTGCCCAGTCCCATTACTCGTGGACCCATGTCAAACACCAGAGTTGTCTCCTGGACCTCAGCAATGCCCCTGAGGGCTGTTCCCCTTGGCTGGCAGTTGGTACTGCCAGCTCTGAGATGTTCTGTCATCCTGTTGAAACCATTTCTACACATTAAGCAAGATGGAAAGCTAGTAAGTCACAGAATCACAGGTTGGAATAGACCTCTGAGGTCATTGAGTCCAACCTGTGACCAAACACCCCCTTGGTCAACTAGACCATGGCAAAGTGCCATGTCCAGTCTTTCCTTAAACACCTCCATGAACAGTGACTCCACCACCTCCCTGGGCAGCCCATTCCAACGTGTAATAATTCTTTCTCTATAACTTCTTCCTAGTGTGTAACCAGAAGCTCTCCTAGTGCTGCTTAAGACTGTGACCTCTCATGCTCTCTGCCTGCGAGAAGAGGCTGAACTCCCCCTGGCTGCATCTTCCTTTCAGGGAGTTGTAGAAAGCGACAAAGTCACCCCTAGATGGTTGTGATCCTTTTCTCCAGGCTGAATACTCGCAGCTTCCTCAGCCCCTCCTCACTGGATCTGTTCTCCAGACCCTCAGCAGCCTCGTTTGTGTTCTCTGGACGCGCTCCAGCCCGTGGTGTCCGTGCCGAGGCGCGGATCCCGTGTGTCCCGTGTGTCCCGTGTGTCCCGTGTGTCCCGTGTGTCCCGTGTGTCCTGTGTGTCCCATGTGTCCCGCAGCTGTTGTCCCGTGTATCCCGTGTGTCCCGTGTGTCCCGTGTGGTGTCCCGTGTGGTGTCCCGTGTGGTGTCCCGTGTGTCCCGTGTGTCCCGCAGCTGTTGTCCCGTGTATCCCGTGTGTCCTGTGTGTCCCGTGTGGTGTCCGTGTGTCCCGTGTGGTGTCCCGTGTGGTGTCCCGTGTGTCCCATGTGTGTATCCCGTGTGTCCCGTGTGGTGTCCCGCGTGTCCCGCCCCTGTCGCGCCGTGCGCGGTGCGAGCTGTGCGCGGTGCTCAGCGGGGCGGCAGCGCTAGATGGCAGCATGGACGTGCCGATGGCCGGGAGGCGACTGGGAGCGGGAACGGGGAACCGGGAACCACACAGGGAGCGAGGGAACCAGACAGGGAGCGGCAGAGAGAACGGGCACCCGCCGGGGGATGCTGCCACCGCAGCCCCCGCCGCCTTCCCGGCCGGGGTGCCAGGCTCTGGATGTCTTCCTGTCTTTTGACTCCTTTGAAGTTTTTGTTTGTTTGTTTGTTTCTTTTAAATGCATTCTTTCACTTTTCTGCTCAACTTTGTGTGGTTTTCACAAATGGAGCATTACACTCTCTTTGTTCTCATATAGATCTCAAGCTTACGTTTCCCCAATTTTTCATTTTGTTGGGGTTTGTTTTGTTTTAGAAAAACTCCTGGAAGTGAGTTTTGTCTCTAAATAGAGACCACTGTTTATTTTTTACAATTAATTTATTCATAACTGCATATAAAGTGCTACAGACGATCTTAATGACCCATGAAATGGAATGGATAGTGGGTTTTGCATTTCTGTGTGTAAATATCTGCAGATTTATGCTCTGTGTGCCACCTGCTTGAGTGACAGAAGTCCTGAGATGATCTACTTGACAGCAGTGCAAGCACAGGGTAACTTAATCCTAGTTTTATCCCAAATGTAACACAAATTCAGCCCCGGTTCTTTGCAAATAAATGCCCCCTTCTAGGTCATGCTTTGGTTCCAGAGCAAGAGATGTTCCTTTTGGTTCAACCTCCAGACCCATGTTTGAGCCAGGTGCCAGGTGTTGCCAAAGAGTTTGTAGGTTTGTAGGTTTAGTTTGCATGAACAGTCACAGGGGCTGATGGCTGGCTCTCAGACCTGCCCAGCACATGGCCAAGGTTGCTGTAACAGCTTTTCACCCAAAGCCTCATCACCGTCACTTCTGGCTGACTTTTTTGTACAGGAATGTGAGCAGTGCCTCTCTTCTTCATCTATTCTGGTGTTACTCATGGTGATACATGCTGGAAGAATGTCCATCTAAATGAGGAATTAGCGAGAAGAACAAAAAAGTGTTTCCTGGAAGTGGCTAAGGTTTTGTGTGTTTATTTTTCTTTCGGAATTAATTTCTCATTCAGCGTTGGGAGCAGGGATGGCAGCCTGGCTCCTCCCTTCCTCGAGAGAGCTGATTCCCCTGCAAGGACGGTGCTGGCATCATGAGTGCCTCCTGGCTGCTCTGGCTCTGGGGTTGGTCTGTGGGGGTGTGGAAGGTTGAGTGAAGCAAAGGAGAGGTCTGGCACACATTAAGTTAGGCCCAGGTTAATGCAGCCAAAATTTGAGCTCCAAGTTTCTTCTTTAGAAAGCAATGCCCTTCCACTCTGTCTGGCTTAGCTTCTAAAAAATAGAGTGAAATTAGAGGAAACTAGTGCCACTGTTAAAGAGACAATACAGAAGGGACACAAAAACACATTTTAATTTAGAACCTAGAAGATCTTTTTCACAATGCCCTGTATGCACTTTATTCCAAAGGACAGAAAGCAGAGACAAATATTTTTCCCTGTTGAAGGCCCTATTTAAAATGTACTACTGGAAGATAAGTTGACTTGGTGGGTATGGATGCATGTATGTGTAGGAGAGAGAAATGCTATGCATAATCATTCAAAAGGCTCTTCTTGCTACCTGAATGTTTCTGAATAGACATCAGTCTGTTTATAGACTTCCTCCTGCCACCCACAGTGCATATTTGTTACCATAACCTATGATATATATAAGTAAAATTTCATCATTTTGCTGCCGGTCTAAAGGCTTTGATATTCCAGCAGTGGGGAATACACAGGACACATGGCCATGGTTATTTCCCTCAAGGGACCTTTCCAACAGAAGTCAGCTGGGTCTGTGGCCACAGCTGCTGACCAAGAAGACCTGCCCACAGAAATTTCAGCTTTGTGTTATGGTCCTATCTGACCTTGTGTCTGGCTCTGGTTGTAAGCGCAGCTGAAGATGTTGGTGTAAAGTCTAGGGATGTTTGTGTCATTATTAAATTCCCTTCTCATGTCTTTAGCATACTTCCTTGAAAAGAGCCTGACATATTAGTAGAATGGACTGCTTAGAACTAGGAGTCCCATCAGTGAGATAAAAAATAAGGACTGAATAATGCCATTTAAAAGTGGATGATGATACCAGTATTCCATAGAGAGAGAAGCAGTAAATGAAAGTTGTGGGTGTTACTGACTATGCTATCAAATATTTTCATACCAATTAAAATGTAGTGCCACTAGAGATGTTTTCTACATAATATGAGACAGAAGTACAAATAGTGACTCAGAGAATGACAGTGGGGAAATGAGCTTGTGCCACAACAGATGTATAACAGGAGAGAGGCACGTATAGCAGAGTGATTCAGGAAAAAAAAAGGCACAGGATTGCTTGTTAGGGAAATGACAGAATTTGAGGTTTCTGTTGTAGGGACAGAAAAGAGAACTTCTCCTGACAGTCAGTCAGAAAGAAGAATTCACTCTGGCCCTTTAGAAATGTTCTAAATGGCAAGGCCTCATGGCAAGCCTAGGTGGTTGTGATCCTGTGACTAAGGCTGAGTGGAAAAATTGAGGGGTTTTTATCTTTTCAAAGTAAGTAAAATACAGTTGTCATAATAAAACCTCCCAATTTACTATGGGGTATTTTGTCCAAAATGAGGTTTGCAGTTTGAAGCTCACGACTTGGAAAGTCTCCAGTGACTTTTGTTCATAATGGACCTAATCAAAAGGAAATTTGGGGGGGTCTGAATTTCATTTGGCTTCAATTGGACATGTTTCCAAGGTGCACTCATAAAGGAAAAAATATGTTCATGTCAGCCTCTGTGTTGTCCTTTTCACAGCGTACATTCAACAGTTCAGTGCACAAAGACTATTAGTTCTTTGTTTTTGCCTCTTGCTGTCTTACCAGTGAGATGAAGAAGCAACAGTGGGAACTGGAAACAGGAACAAGCTATTGAAGAGAGGCATTTTGTGAATCCAGAAGTAAAATGAGCATGCTTTCATTAATATTTTAGCAAAACTGGATTCTTTCCCCAATTAAAATAATGCTATAAAATATCATAGATCCAACATCTGCTGGATCTTCATTAGTTTAATTGTTACAGTTAGATTTCATGGAATTTTAGTGGCAACACTTAAAACTGAGCACAGAGGGTGCTTTTTCTACAAATACCTTTGTGCAATAAAAACTTGTGCCAATTTCCTGATGGTCTTTGTGATACTATTTTAGGATTAACTCTTGTTGGTTCTTCTGTCTCCAGGTAGAAAAGTTCTTTGCTGTGGACAGTGATTTTTGGTAGGTGATCCCAGGGCTATGTTCACTGCTGTACCTTTGTGAGTTAGAGAACTCATCCAATGTTCCACCCTTTAGCTTTAAGCTGGGCAAATGAAGGCATCAGGTTTTCCACTTGCATGGTTAATGACAGTGTTCCCGACTGGATGTGGCTGCAGAGGGAGTTGGATGCTCTGTGCCATCTCAGCTGAGGTACAGACACCAAACAGGGAAATAGCAGCTGGAGGGCAAAGCCCCTTGCAGCAGTGATCCCATTAAGACCACACACACCAAAATGAACACACACTTGTACAGCTATGCAGAACCTGTATCTACTCCTCAGACTCGTGCCTGAGGATTTATTAAAGGTTAATCTACATCTTTCGTTTTGTTTCTTCCTCAAATCCCTGCTAATTGGATCAGACCAGTCTTAATCTTCTTCTTTACAATGGACCCTTGAGATGATTAGACACACTAGGTACTTCTGGAGACAAATCTTTTAAAGAGACTGCAGCACTAGCAACCTCTATAGGAAATATCCCTCCCTTTATTATCCTAAATGGCTATTTAGTGTCTAACAGGGACAAACAGATCTTGGCACTGAGGAACATGAATTCCATTGGTGTGACTGTGTACCCTTCATGTTGTGAGCAGATAAAAAAGGAGGATGATCACACAGCTCTCTCAGCCTCTTCCTCCTTTTTTATCACTCATGTCTTCCTTGAACCAGAAGTTCCAGAAATAGTGTTTTTAAGGTATTCTTGTGAGTTAGGTAAAATAGATGGGCTGAGATCTGGAGATCCAGACAAAATCAAGGTGTCATGAGAAGTCAGGGGGAAAGGGAGACAAGTAGCTACCACTGGGTTGCTGAAGGAGGCAACGTCAGGGGATCAGGATACCTCAAGTAGTGTTAAAGGTGACAGGATGATGCAAAGTATCTGCCAAATCCCAGCATTACTAAGTTCAGGAGTACTTGGTTAATGTACAATCATCTGTAACTTGGAGAAAGGGGGGGTCATTAGTTGCTGTCAATTCTCTCTAGACACGCTTAATTTCATTATCAGGATCAACTATATTGTCACAGTTTCCTCTTACTTAGAATAGCCTGTGAGGTTCAAGGATGCTACTTATGGAGTATCAAAGTAAATACATGGAAAAGAACATCAAACATTGCCAAAAACAGAGACAGAAATTCCAGGCTTATGGAGCTGTGCGGTAGTGATATACAAAGAAATGCCAAAAAGGACAAAAGGTGGTGCTTTAGTGCATTCCTGTTCAGTGCACCACAATCTGACTGCATATCTGCAACCATTAAATTATACAAACATCTTAAAATAATGTGGAATCAAAAGAAACTTAAACTGACCTTTGCACTTGGGAGACGAGGAGATGCCTGAAATGGAGGATGGGATATTAACATACAATTATTGCTCCTTTTGCTAACTTTGTGCTTGGATGAAAGAGATTCTCAGGATACCAGAGTCTCATTAACTGCTTGCTGATAAGCTGTCTGACTGCTTGCTTCTCATTCGGCCAGGAGACAATTCGTTTCCCACTGCTTGGCTTGAAATGCTGAACAGTTGAGCTTATTAATTTTTATCAATATACCACCAGTGGCCTGAAGACCCTTTCACTCAATACCTTCTCTTTTTAGAGTCTTGACAAATGCTGCTGCTCTGGCTTGCACAGCCATACATCACAGGGTCAGAAGTCTTGTGCTCACATAGGGACAGGATTTTAATAAACATGGAAAGCAATACAAGGCTGTCAGCAGGTGGTGTGCCAGCATGGAGTTGAGGAAGGCATAATACAAGTGAAACCCTTTAGGTTTAGACTCTTCATTACCCTTTGCAAAAGCAGAAATAGAACCAATATCTTGGCTGACAAGCTAGACTGTGGAAATAAGTTGTATGCACGTGCACGTGTGGTTCCTGGTGTAGTAATCCAGACCTGATCTGCACAGTAAAGGCTTTCATGCAGCACACACAGATCTCATAGCTGTGCCTCTAATAGGTAGAGTGTTGGACCACTTGGTTGAAGAGTCCTGTGTATGTGTCATAATCACATAAGTTAAATTCAGCTAGCTGCTTGTAGAGCTGTCAGCCTGAATGCTCTTGAAATTAAGCTTTCACAGTTTGCCATCTGGGTCCTGTATGAAGGCAAAAATGTTTCCCATCTCTAGTACCGTGTATTAAGAGACAAAAATTGAAGTTTTCTATACACCTGCCAAGCCCACATCTTGGTACCAATTATGGTTGAGAGTTTTCTTGGAAAAACATCCATATTACAAAACTGAATCTTTTTGATAGTGTACTGGATTCATTTAGTTTAGAAGTTTATGTTATGCATGACTGGAATTGCACACTTGCCTTCATCACCATAGTCAAGCCTTGATCTCTTTACTCAGTCCTCATTCAGACAAGAATGTCATTCACCTAAGTGGTCTGAAGTGGCTGATAACCGTCCCACACAGCCCTGGTGAGGCACATCTGGAGTGCTGTGACCAGTTCTGGCCTCCTCAGGACAGGAGAGACCTGGAGCTCATGGAGCAGGTCCAGTGAAGGGCTACAAAGATGATCAAAGGTCTGGAGCACGTCTCTTATGAGCAAAGGCTGAGGGGGCTGGGCCTGTTCAGCCTTGGGAAGAGACAACAGAAAGAGATCCTCATCAGTGTGTACAAGCATCTGAATGGGGAATGTCAAGAGGATGGATCCAGGGTCTTGGTGGTGCCAAGCAGTGACAAGAGGCAATGGGCAGAAACTCCTGCACAGAAATTTCCACTGGAATACTGGGAACCTCTTTACTATGTGGGTGGCTGTATACTGGAACAGATCGCCCAGAGAGGCGGTGGAGTCTCCCTCTCTGCAGATATTCAGGAACCATCTGGACACAATCCTGTGCTGTGTGCTCTGGAATGACCCTGCTCGAGCAGGGAGGTTGGACCATGTTACCCACTGTGGTCTCTTCCAATCTGACCCATTCTGTGGTTCTCTGATTCAGTATTTAACCCTCCAATCATTAGGGTACATTTGTTGATGAGATTTAAATCAGGACATCTTGGCCCACAGTGGTGATTTTAAATGACCTTAAGAACAATGTACAGTGACTTTTTTGAGTGTTTGATAGGGATGTTTTGCATCTGGTAAAATAATAGCATTTTTAAAGACATAAGATGATTGGCAAGTGTTTGGTGCAAATTGTAACTGTTCTTCTGCATAAGTCTCCATTTGCATCTACAGGTGAACTAATAAATAGTCCTGTGTTTGTTTTGGTTGTGTCACAAACTCTAACTTTGAGATTGCAGGGAGATAAGATCTCCTCACAGCCCTAAGGTGAGGAGGCAGGAGGTGGCTGCAATGGAGAATGGCATAGCACCATGCAATCCTGCTGACAACCGTGTGCCTAGATGAAAGAAATTCTCAGAATATTAGTGTGTCATTAACACAACACAAAAGATAGCTAGATAGGAGGGTGAATACAGTCACTGGAGAGCAGTGGAGTAACACATTTCTGTTCCTAAGTTATAGATTTAGCTGTGAAGGGTGAGGTGAAGTGTGTATCTTCCTTCACTCCAAGCTATCCTAGTCCCTCCCTGCAGACCTTGCAAGCTGAAAGTCCTATAATAGCTTTGGTATAGATGGGAACCAAGTAAATGAATGGATAGTTAAAGACACACTGAGTTCCTGATTTTGGCTGTCTTAAGGCTGTGATGTTAATGTAGAAGTTACTTTTCTGCGTGCCAGTACCGAGCACTGACACTTCTCTCTTTCTCTAACAGTGGTGCCACATCCTCTGCACAACATCAGGGCCCTTCTTTAGTTGCACATTTGTGTCTTTGCTGGTTACAGCACATTAATAAGCACTTGTCTGTTTATTAACAGAATCCTGTTTTAAATCTGAAAAGGAAAAAAAGCAGCCAAGGCTTATGTGTTTAAACTTTCTGCTCTTAGCAGCAAAGAAATATATAATCAGAAAAAAAGGAATCAGCTTGTGAATGAGCCCCTAATTTAAAAATAAGGCAACATCATTGCATATTTATATTTTTAATTATTTGACTAATTATTGACTAATTGACTATAATATATGAAGACAGTGCTAACAAATCATGGCTTTGGGAAATGTTTACTTTCAGGATCAGTATAGCATGTATTTGTACAAACAGTAATGCCAAATTGAAACATCTAGATTGCCTGAAAGCTGGATGTGGTTGGTAAAAATAGGAAGTGAATCTCAGTTAGTTACTTTAATGTTTTCTTCTTCAGCAAATTTTTAAAATCAAAGCATAAAGACTGGGAAAAGGAACAGTTTGGATTTTTCAAAAGAGTATATTTTTTCAGAAATTATTAAGGTATTTTTTTCCACACCCATTTCTGTATTTTTTCTAGAATCCTTTGTGTAGATGATATAAAATGCTGTGACACTATTCTCCATCTCTTTTCTCTAGTGGAATATTTCACTGGGGTTATTATCACAACTATTTTGCTACGTTCAATGAAATTAACATTGATTCCATTTGTTGAATTCATATGGAGGCTGCAAGTGCACTCTGCCTTATTACCAAATGAGTACAGTTTGCCCTTCAATAATTCTCTAAACTCTCAACTGCCTGGGAAATAATATGCTGGAGTGTTACCCAACTGTGACTGAAGCATCATTTGTGCGAAGGGTGACAGTGCACGAATGATATTCCACAATAAAAGTTCAAATGACATTAATCTTCCACAGAGGATCATTGACTGAGAAGATGCCTCAAATACAAAATAAAGATGCTGTGGCTTCACTTCACATGATTTCTGAGCAGTTTCTCTGTATCTGTCCTTTGGAAACATGCACATCAATTATTCTCTTGTATACCTAAACATAAACAGTGAGAAATTTAAAAAATGTAATAAATTATATAATTTCTGTGACTATATTAATAAAAAAATTACATTTGCATTTGCTATAGAGAAATCCTCTTGGCAGTGGTATCATTAAGAATGTAGTGGCAGTGTAATTCACTCAATTTCAGTGCTTGAGGATGATGGTGTATAACTCATTTTGTGGTTTGGTTTCCTTCTGCCATTTTGTATTACAACCATTCCTCAGCTGAAAAAGACACAGGCTCTGACCACTGTTGTTTTCTCACTTTGTAAGATCCTAGTGCAGGAAAGAGAAAACAGTGCTATCTAAATGGAGATTTAAATTTACATGGAGATTTGAGTTGCACGAGTCTTGGAAATTGGAGGAATGACCTTTGAGGGATTGTGAAATTTGCTGGTAAGAATGTGGGACTGGGGGTTTGCTTATTCCACTTCCAACCACTTCTATTTTACTTATTTGGTTTTTATCCTTTGGCCATGTTCTCTCATGTTTTACTTCCCTCCCTGGGGAACTGGAGGTAAGAAGAGCATTGCCCCTGGCATCACACAAGTATTTGAGAATCAGTCACTCAATACCTGCAGAATTTTGTGGTAAAATTTCCTGAAAACTGTCTTTCAATGTCCAATCTTGACTGGAAGATCTGAATTAGTGGGAAAAGATGTAGACCAGTAAGGCTGTGATCCTGCAGCATAGATATCAGCCCATTTTTCCTTCCCTGATTTCCATAATTTGTTTAGCTGCTTATCATTGACTATTCTGTACTCCTTTGGAAGCCAAGACCCCATCTAAACTCATCAGCATCTTCAGAAGCCAGAATTCACCTTTTGTGGCTGTGATTTTGCTGGGAACAGAGAGAATAAATCCAGGTCCTGGCAAGAGCACATGCTGTTTGGTCCATCAGTCCCTTGCTCAGTTTTCAGGGCCTGAACAGGGAAACAGCCCCTAGGGACCAATGGAATCCCATCCTCATCTACGACGAAAAATTGATTTACTTTTTCATTTATCAGCAAGGAAATTGCTTTTTTTTGGGCTATGATGAACCAACCTTCTGACATCATGTCATAGATTAATTGCAAAAGACCAGAAGGGACTGCTATGACCATCTAATCTGCCTTCTTGCATAATGTAGACCTTTGGACTTTTGCTAAATAACTCACACCTGAAGGCCAGTGTATCCCCAAGGAAAACAGCTAGTCATGATTTTATTGCCAGAACCCACTGCTGCTCTTAGCATATTTTCCAGTGAATCTCTGCTAACTATTTTGTGGTTTTTTCCATGTGTGATGTGTTAATTTAATTTTAATTTTTTTTTCAATCAAGAGCTAATCGAATAACTTCCTCTATGCCTCTATGCCATCCGTGAGGAGGACAGTCTCTCAAAATCATCTGCTTCCTGCTCCAGGAGTCTTGGTATTTTTCTTTTGAATTGTTGAGGGCCATTGAGTGACAGCAACCATGAATCAGACCTTTTTCAGTTCTTCTGGGTGGTGCAGGCTGGTTCCCTGTCTGTTCTGTGGTGCTGTGAGTCCTGCACAGAAGCATACAAAACAAGTGTAGGGAACATAAAAGGCACAGTTTTAAGGGAGGGAACACTCTCTCCTAGTGTGTAACCTGTACAGCCGGTACTCCCAGGGAAATGGGATTTTGATGGGGTTGAAGCCCTGAGTCTGAAGCAGAGTTCAGATTTTAAGGCTCCTCTTCCTGGGTTTGGGGATCAGCCACCACGTTGTTGTGCAAAGGCAGGGAATCCCTGTGGCTGCTCAGTGTGTCAGAACCATGCCTGAACCCCTGACTCCTCTCTGAGCAGGCAGTGCTGTGAACTGCACCAAGATCCAGAGCAGCCCAGCTAGGAATCAATATTTCCTACCAGGGGGAGGTAGAAAGTCCTGTGTTCAGGAGACCTAGAGGACCAAGGGGAGAAAAAAGGCATTTGATGACCTGAATCAGATTCCCCACAGGGCAGCTGAGGAGCCTTTGCTTCCAGGTCATCAGGCTGGGACAAGACATTTGATTTTCAGTGATTTTCAGCAAACCACAATATTAAGAGGCTAAAGCAGGTCATCAGAAGATAGTCCATGTCTTCATGGATTCCAGTGTTTCTGGAGCTGTGCTGCAGCAATAGCTGTGAGATGTCTGCTAGAGCAGGACAGCTCTGGGGGCCAGATGGAGGAAATCACAGAGCAAAACCACAAAAACCACACAGGGATGTAAGAGTAATGGCCAGATTTGCCCTGCTCTTCATGCAGCTGAGTCACTGCCCCTGCTAGGGCTTCTGCTTACCTAGGAGCCCCAGGCTGTGGTGGTGCATCTTCTGCTTATTTACTGGTAAGGACCATCTCTGCCCACACTCTATAGTCAGCTGTATTTGCTGCAACAAAGATTAATAAGCTACTGGGTGATGAGTAAATATTTAACAACATTTTTCTTTGCTTTGCTTTACGTGTAAAATAAATATATTTGCAGAATATTCATTTTCCCTAGGTCTGGCAGCTTCCTAGAGTCTTTCACTTTTGACTTTCAGCAGATATGTTCATATGCTGTATCTAAAAGGATGGTGATGCAATCTTTATGTTTTGCACATAGCAAACATTATGTTTCATCCTCCTTTGAGAAAATCCCTTTCTGAGGTTTAAACTAAATGTGTCTCATCTTCATATTCAGTATGGCTCCACTTATGCTGCATCTTCCAAATTATGCTAACCCTTGTGTGCCTTTTTTCAGTAGGATTTTTCAAGGATTTTTAAAGTTTCATTTTGTTCATAGAAAAATTTATTAATGAAACAAAAGGCATTCCTTTTAGGGATTGAAATATTGATGATTTTATCTTAATCCTTACATTTTAGTCTACTGCTGAATTCTTTGTTCTCTAGGTTCTTCCTCTATACCTGACTATCTTCTTCAGGAAGAAGAACATCAAACAAACTATTCTGAATGTGGCTTGAAAAAGGCCTTGTAAGAGATGCTTGTTTCAACTTCTGAGGAAATTTTTGCCCAGGACTATATTTGGCCTTGCCACTTCTGATTAGATTTTAATCTTCAGCTGTTATATTTTCTGCTTTTCTTCTTCTGAGTCTTCTTCAGCTGAATTCCTCGGTGAGCTGGTGGCAGTTTACTGATTCCCCATTGCAGGCTGGTATTTGCTGAGATTGCAGGTATCTATAACCTTAATTGGGTCAGAAGTTTAAAATTACATCCATTGTATCTTTGTTAACTACCTCACTTTTATAACAGCAATTTGAAGGTGTAACATCCATCTAATGATAATAAATAGGATACCAATAAATCATATTCTGTGCTTGACCTGCACTAGTAACATGACCATCGTAGAGGAGAAGCTTCTTATTTTTCAGAAAGAAAACTCTTTTTGGGAACTTGATGATTCACACTTGAAAACCATTTTTCACCTGATAATCATAGTCTTTCTTAACTCTGTCATTAGCAGATGAAAGCAACCTCTGTCCCCTCGATTTAATAGTATGGTGTAACTAGTTTGTGAGTGCTATTCAACTACACTGTAAGTTTTATTACATGAGAGAGTAATTCCTGTTAAATTCTGACATTTTTATCAGTTACTTCTAGCTCTTTGTTTTCTAAATACTTCAATTACCCTATGTAATCTTCTGAGGGTCACCTCAGTAGGGAAGGGGTGGATGTGTGTCCCTTTTTGCCCTTTCCGTCTCCTAACACTGTACTCAGTAAATATGATATTTTTGTTTTATTTTCCAGGGGGAACAAAGCAAAATGATTGGTGCTTCCAGTCTCTTGGATAGTAAGCAAAACATCACAGAAAACTTCTCTGCACAAATGCAGGAGGAGAACAAAGCTTTTGAACAAAAGTCTTAAATTCCATCTGTCATTTCCACCCACTACTAAATCTACCAAAGACTGAACTTTTATCTGACTGAGCTGAACACAATGGTATTTTACTGTGGTGCCACTGATCACTGCAGAGCACAGACCTGACTTTTTAGCTTTTTGAAACTGTTAACATAGATTTAAGTGCAGCAGAGGAGGCATGAACCCATGAATGTTTTATTGGAGAGCTCCAGATCATCTCTCAGCAGGTGAGTCCAGTGCCATCACTTAAAAGATTAACCTCCTATCTCTACAACAGCAATTACAACAGGAACTGCCTTATTAGGTAAAACATATTAGATAAATTGAGACTCTAGCTCTATTGATGAATTCATTCAGCAAAGCTGACCTCATGGCTCCCAGGCTACACGGAAAAATCTGCAGTCTTTGTCCTTTCATGCAGAGGGGTTATCAGCCTAATGAAGAATTAGTGAGTGTCCATGTGACTTAAAGAGCATATTAAGAATGTGTCTGTTTTGCAAGCGTCTAACCTTGCCATGTACCATACAATCTTTGGGGTCTCACTTCAACAGTCCAGCTCAATAAGACATAGCATGTGTCCCTTCCCTTTCCTAGGAGGAGTTTGCTAAGCAATCATCCCCCTGAGGCAACTCCTTCCAAGAGTCTTGTGTTATTTCTAAGCTTGATTTCAGCTTCGTTATACCTGGGTATGTTGAGCAGGTACAACATTTCTGCATTAGAGGAGGAAATTGAGAGGAAGGGCTTTTATTTTCATGTTTTCAAAAGCGGTAGTGCATTTTCATGAGTTCTTTGATTGACCTGACTCTCCTCACCACCAGTGCTCATGGAAGCACGATTTGGCTGTACCTCCTGATAAAATAGTGTGATTACAGTCGTAATGCTGGGTTGATGGCTGGACTTGCTGATCTTAAAGATCTCTTCCAACTTTGATAATTCTATAATTCTACGATTCTATGAATCTGGAAGTGCTCAGTGAGCCAAAGCCTATGGTATCTCACAATGTAAAAAAAAAGATATCCCCATGGAAAATAAAGGCTGGTGTGCCTTGGCTTGGGGCAGATGGAAAGCCTTTGCAGAGCTGAGAACCTAAAGCCTTCCTACCTCTTCTACCGATAGGTCAATAAGATTACATTTTCCTCTTGTCTTCAGACAAAAACAAGACAACTAATTTTTCTCTTTTTTCTGTTTAGCAAGATAGACTGTATTATTCATCAGCAGTTGTCTCCACAGAGTATTAAAACTTAGCATGGTGTTTTAGAAGCAGCTTAACAATGTGGCTGTTTTGTGGGTTTCCTAGTTTAAATCACAGAATCATAGGATGGCTTGAGTTGGAAGGGACCTTAATGATCATCTGGTTCCAGCCCTGCTGCCATGGGCAGCTAGCTTACTACATGGCAGTCTACTACACTGGCCTCATCCTGCCCCTCTGCTTCCCCTCAGGAGGCTGAAAACCACAATGTCTCCCCTCAGTCTCCTCCACACTGAGCAAACCAAGCAACCTCAGCTGTTCCTCATACGGTTTCCTCTCCAGGCCCATCTTCGTTGCCTTCCTTTGGGCACTCGTTTATTGCTCAATGTCTTTTTCATGTTCTGGCACCCAAAACTGCACACAGCACTCAAGGTGAGGCCACACTAGAGTGATGCAGAGTGGGACAATGCCCTCCCTTGCCCAGTTGGTGATGCTGTCTCTGGACAGGGTGATGCTGTCCCTGATGCCCCTCAGGACAGGGTTGGCCCTTGTGGCTGCCAGGGCACTGCTGACTCACATTCAAGTTGCCATTGACCAGGACCTCCAGGGCCTTTTCTGCAGCACTGCTCTTCAGGTCGCACCTAAGCTGTTTGTCATGAGTGGAAACTTCACGTGAAAAGTTTTCAGGGAAAAAAGAAAAATTTAGATGATTCAGATGGGGTTGGGAGTCTTCTCAGTGGAGGTGGCAGGGATAGAAAGGCTGAGATGTTGATCAGCATAATGACTGTGAGAATATTCATGTGAGAACAGGGGCAAGAGGACCTGAAGATGTACATAGTGCAGTGAGTCTTTTACAGTTTATAACTGATTCCCCTCCCTTAAGAGAAAAGGGCCAGTATGACAGCAGGAAAAGGGTATACATCTTTTATCTCTGCATCTGATGGAAGGAATCATTTGTCTTTGTCTTCCCATGGACTCCAGCTTAGTTCCATCAGCTCTGGTGAAACTGGCATACAAGCAGGTTTTAAACAAACTTTCAGAATCTCTCTCTGGGTCTGACAGTGTCTTGCTCTGCCTGCAGGGGCAGTAAGCCCTCCTGGCAACTGTTTCTAATTGTGGCATTGGGTTGTTTGTCTCTTGGTTGATGCAACACAGAAAATGTTACGCAGATATTACAGCTCTAGTGCTGTGTGTTATTACAGAAACTTTTCACTGGCCTCGTTTATTGTTACCCAGTGCTAACATCCCAGCTTGATAGGGAAGGGTTTGAGTTACACAATCTTTAAATGACTTGCTGAGGACCAGGTATAAAACCTGTGCTCCTGAAGGTATTTAGGCATCTAAGGTGCACTGAAATTAGTGGCACAGGAGAGCCAAAGATGAATGTGTGTATGGCCCATGAGTTTTGATAGAAGTGAAACCCAAACCCAATGCCACTTGACTGGAGTTTCTGCTGTGACTATGCTGCTGTGCCTGCAGTAATCTTGTCCACCTGTTTAGCACCTTGGATTGCTGGCATCCCAAGAGGGCTGCACATAACCACAGAAGGGTTTGGAGTACCTTCACAAATGTTGTTCTTCCTCTCAGGAAACACTCCACATGTCTGCAGGTTATGGGTTGAAGCTATACTCCTAGTGTCTTGCTGGATTTGTGCTAGCATAAATGCCTTTTATAGGGCAGTGAACTGAAAAACTAGAGACATAACAAGTTATAGACCAGTCAAGCTCCAGGCTTCTCCCTGTAATTAATTGGTGAGGTGTGAGAATTGCTGTTTGTGTAGGAAGATGTGTGACAGCCTCCATGTACCACGTGTCTAGTCAAGCCTGTCCATGGTTGGTTTGTCTGGCTATCAGAACATCTGAAAGTTTTTCTTGGTACTCAGTCCCATTGCATGAATATGTCTCTCTGCTTCATCAATTCTATCTCTTTTCAAACCTGATCTTGTAACATATCCTTCCTCTTTTGCCTATGTCTCTTAATTTTTCTTTCCTTCGGTCGTTGGCCTTACAACTAAATGGTTTAATTTATTCACCGTGCAATATCTTTATGATGCTGTTTTCTGTAATTTATATCAGACACAAGAGAGTGGACAGTGTTATTTAATTCCATAAGGGGCTTTAGGATGCCATTTCTACAGAAGGTACTTAAGAAATAAAGTCATGAGTCTGCGAAATACTTACTCATGCAAATAGATTAAAATTGATGGTGCTGCCCCTGTGAAGTTGTTTCCAGGTTGGATCCTTTTGTTTTGTGCCTGGATACCTAAGCATCCAAAATGGATTGTCTTCTAAAGGTCCTCTTGGGAAGATAAATTTTGTAAGAGCTGCTGGATTTACAGCATGGTGTGACTCCAGGGAGGTTCTATTTTATGGTCACGTAGGGCAGTATTTGCCCCAGCTGACTTCAGGTGTTCTGGGAAGGTGTGTGGTGTGGAGGCTGATCACTGCACGGACAGCTGCCTTCAGGAGGCAAACCATGCACATTCAAAGCCTACTTTTCCCCACCTACTTTAAAGGAAGATTCCTCTGAAACCTGATCTCCTTGATGGCCAGAAAGAAACGCTTTCTGGAGGTTTACTGAGTCTTGGAAGGTCTGCCTTATCCTGGGAGAATTTTTCTGTTATGTCATTATAAAAAACCCACATGTTTTAAATTTATTTTAGAGCCAATGTTTTTGAAATTTATTCTTTTGTTTAATATTCCTTTTTATATTTTTATTTTTTTGAGAGTGGCTTTTTATCCTATTAGGTGCGCAGTGTGTACGTAGCAGACTAGAATTACAGGGGAAAAAAATTTACTCAGAATTAAACAGGAACAGAAAACTCCAAGACTCTTTTTTTTTTTTCCTGAGTGTCCTTCCCACATTAGACCAATCTCAGCTATGTTAAAATATTCTGTGCTGGCATGTTTCTTCCCCCAGAATATCTCCAGTTCACTAGGCTCGAATTATGACACGTATCTCTGAATATGAAAGCTTTTGGCTGAGCCTGAATAAGCTTTCTGGTAAGACAGATGTTCACTCTTTGGATATGTAATAGAAAACCCATCCAACGTCTCATCAGTACAAAACTGATGATGTGATCCAACTTCAGGTGCTTTGTCTCCTACAGAAACTTTTATATCTATTACCTGGAAAATGGCATGATGATTTCAAATTGGATTCTAGACACCAATGAGGGCTGGACCCTGATTCACTGACTACACCAAGTCTTTCAATTTATTATCTCTCTGTCGGTGGTGAAGGGGGGCAGGAAAGGAAAAGGAAGATGAAAACCCATCAGTTGTATTTTTTCCTTTTTTATACCTTTCTTTTTCTTAAAGTTTCCCTTGTCCTAAAGCAGACACAGTTTTTTTCACTCTGCTGCGTGATGGAGGGGCAACTCCATCCAAGGCCCAAAGCAGCTCCTTTTCCTGACCCTTGCTTTTATGTATCTGTTGTCTCACAGGTGACTTGCACTGTCTTAGAACATCTTAATCACACAGATTGTGCTAGCTAAAAGGCATCAGGGATGGAAATGTAAGAAGAAATATTTAGCAGCTCAGAATAATAGATCAGGTACTGCACAGACTTCCCATTTCCCTGACCAATGAGCCAGATATTTTGTGAACCAGGTTTTGGGGATGGCATCAAGCAATCCGTTCAGTTCCTGGGCTGTTGTCTGAAATGATTTTTTTCTCCTGTAGCTTCCTATTTAAAGATAACTGTGAAAAAGATGGAGCAATTCTTTACATTTTGAAGTAAAACTACCAAGCAAAGTATGGTTTGCTGAGGTTTAAGGGATCTTACAATTTCCCTTAAAAAATGAGACCTCTCCTTCAGCAAGCAACAGTGACATTGTGGCACTCAAAAGGATCCTTTAGATGGGTGGACATTTTTGTAGTCTATGGTAGTCCTCACACGAGGATTATATCCAGACATGACATGTAGGTGTTCTTCAGATAACTTTTAATGAATTCTGCTTTCATAATGACTTGGCTATGAAAGCTAGTAGAAAGGCCAATTTTTAACAATCTAGGTTCAGGTCAGGTAAACTTGCTTTGGAACTGGTATATTTTGCTCTCTGAAAAAAAAAAAAATCAGTTTTGAGCAGTACTCTGTGTGTCTTCTGACACAATCTCATTCAGCTATTCCTTAAAATAGCTTACTGAGGAAAGGAAAACAAGAAATATTTCAATTAGGAAATAAAAATTACAGTAATGGAACAGAGTAATATTTATGGTGAATACTGTATTACCTTTTACATTCAAACTTGGCTTCAGGAGATGAAGAGTTTGGCCAGAATGTAAGCTTGTAATTTGATCTAAAAAATGAGGCATTTGACTGCACCGAGTGGGCAGAAAGCAGCTCTTCTTTGCTGGGGCAGACAAGAAGACAGCCCATGAGAGAAGAGGGTGTCCTGAGCCCTTGTGCAGGCAAGTGTGTGCCTTGGCAGAAGGGATGCTGAGCAGTGTGGGTTTGGGAGGAGTGCAGCTCGTGGTAAATGAGTGCTAATAAGACCAATAGACCACATGTTGCCCACGCCATTGTACCCTGTCTGCTGTTCCGAGGAGAAAAGCAAAGTGGAGGAGAACAAAAGGGTGGGAGTGACACGGAGAAGAAAAGAGGGTTGCTGCTGTAATCAGCATTTCACTCAACTGTGAATTTTAACAGTTTCTCTGTAGTTCAGATTGTTATTTTGTCCACTAGGTACCTGTACAAGATAATGATGATGGCTGATAGAATATTGCAGTACAGCCGAATTCTCATGAACTTTGCAAACAGGTCTCTTGTCCAATATGCTTCAACATATATGATCACAGCTGAGTCATATTGCCACATTGGTTTTGATGCTACATTTAATTTTATGAATAAACTGGTTTCTAAATTGCTAACCAGTTGTCTGATTAGCTGCTACAGATACAATTTATTCTAAGTGCTCAAGTAAAGTGTAACTACTGCTTTTATGATGTTATCAGTACCCTTGTCATGTCTGTCTAACTGGCATTTGTGAAACCTATGGTCATATGATAAAAATCTTTTAGAAATCACTAAAGAAAAGTACGAGCATTTGTGAGTAAAATCAACTGTTATATTTAGTTTGTTGTAAACAGTACATGTTATCCTATGACTTAATGGTTGGTTGAATTTCAGTATAGAATCTGGCAAACTACAAAGTATAGGAATAGATCACATATCTTTAATTCTTTCTCTTCAAACATCTTCTCTTGGTTCTCTGAGAAATCAAGGGTATATTTTTTTCAAGATTTATTTTCCAGCCCCCAGGAAATGCTTATTTTAGTATTTGTGGGGTACAATCTGAAAACCTAGCTTGCATTCAAAATGAGTTTCTACAGCAAATTTAGATGCTGATTTTCTAGAGATCTGCAATTTGTTCTGTGAAGGCAAACATTATGACCAGGAGTCATGCCTGTAAAGGCAAAGCTGATTACCTGATAACATGCTGGAATACTTGCAGCTGGTAGGTCTTGCCACCCCATTCTGTAAGTAGAGATACAGGAAAATGATAGTGTGTCACACATGGAAATGTGAACAAAGCACTGGGACACAATGATGATGAGCAGGTCCTCACACTGCCCAGTTTAGGTGCCTGTGAGGTGAATTAAATGGAAAGAGAGAGAAGCTCCTCAGAGGACCATTCAGAGACTTAGCCCTGTGAAGCCTGGTGGAATAAAAACTTCCTGATCTCGTAGTCTGTTGGCAGCTTTTTCATAGTTTAGAGTGAAGGGACACTAGAACAAGACAGAAGAACCAAACAGAAGCCGTATATTTTAATAAATACCACGGGCTGGTCAGGGAGGATGCAGCCTTGATGGATGTTGGACAGCAGTGCAGCAGGGCAGCTGCTCCCCATCACAGCATGTGGAGTGTGCTGTGAACCAGCAAGAGCTGATGTGAAGGACATCCCCTCCCCTGTCCTGTGTTAAATCTGTGCCTACCAGCTATTTCATTTCTCAGTTTACCATATGTATTTTTGGTCTTGCATGCTCAAGGTTAAAATATTGTCAACGCGTGGTAGTGAACAATGTGTGTTCGCTTGTACTGTTTTTTTCTTGCAGGGGTGTTTCCTTTTTTCACTGGGTAAAATGGTTAAATGTGCTGTTTTGCCTGCTTGTGACTACAGCTCTTGTACTTGCTTTCTGTGGTTACCTGAGTTATTTTCCATCTGTTTCCTCACATCACTTTCAACTGGCTTAAACCTACTGCCTGATTGTGGCACCTTCCACGATGCAGTGTAATTAACCACAGGCAACTATTCAACATATTAGACATGAAAGCAACATAGTGTGGTGTTTTTTTCTGGCTTCATGACATGTGAAGGCCAAAAGAACAGCTTTATTCTCTCCAAAGCTTCTCTAGCTTTCTTTGGTGTGTGATCAGGATATTTTTAGATGGTCTTGGAAGTATACAGATACACCTAGGACACCTTACAATAGTATTGCTTTGGCTTCATAAATACCCCCTCCACACCAAAAAAGAGGAGAATGTTGGCAACTGGTGAATGTGTAGCAGAAGAAATTAAATGCCTCTGACAGTAATTGCCTGAAGAAAATTCAGAAGATGAGATAGCAACAACACAGCAGACACAAAATAACTACATTAAGAGCACAATAGCCATATGTCAACATTATATTAAGAAAACAGTGCTTAAAATGGTCAGGTCAGATCCTTTGCCAAGAGCCTGACATGTGGTTGCCAAACTTGTTTTGTCGGAGAAAATAGTATATGGAAAAGATGCAAAAGCCATCTACCCCCTCCAGACCCTACAATCTGAAATCTCAGTGGGTCAAACTGAAATTGTTTTCTGCAACTGGCTAAGAGTATTAATGCAGGAAGGAAATGTTAAAAATTAAGGCCAATTCTTTATTTGTTTCTCAGTCTCCTTTGAAAAAATGATTCTAATAAAACAAGACGGAGTTGGTTAACAAATGAATTTTTCCCCATGTGAATCTCGACTCTTAAAACATTTGTATTGCATTATGATCTCTTCCTATCTACAACTAACATGAGAAATAAACTGGTAAAAATTAAGTTCATTTTTGATTGGGCCTTTCTGACAAATCTCAGTTTGCCGATATCCATGGAGGGGATTTAGTTTCAGACCTCCTTACATTTCAATTAAATATTGCCCTGTTCAGTACAAACACTGATTTATAGAAAGTGTGAATAATGAGGCCGTTGCATTGGTACCATTTTTAGAACAAAGATATAGACTCATTTCTGGTAATGCTGGGTGTTATATATATTAGTTAACCTCTCTGAAATTCTGGTATGTTTGGTTGATTTTTAAAAATACCTGTACCTAACAAGTTTATTCTTCCTGTAAAGATTCAGTCTGAATATTGGGAAGCACTTTTTCATCGTGAGGATGACTGAGCACTGGCTTCCCAGGATTTTCCATCTTTGAGAACATTTAAAAGCTGTTTGGACACGGTCCTGTACCAGCAGCTTTGTTTGGTCCTGCTTGAGCAGGGCCATTGGACCAGATGACCTCTGGAGATCCCTTCCAGCCTTAGCTGTGTAATTAGCTCAGTTCTGTGATTCTGTAAGGGGATGACTGGTGCAAAGGGCCTGTTAATGATCCTCCCTTTTTTGGAGGGGAGCTTCTGGTACATGTCTGGACCTACATGTCATCCGTATTATTTTGATAAGAATGGATAAATATGCAGCCTGCTGTAAGGTGCCATAGTTGTATAGTTTAGCCTGTTTATTCTAGCTGAAAACCAGGAGAAAATACCAACCCAACAAAGAATCTCAGTGAGTATAAGGTATCTGGGCACAGATTTCACCACATCTACTTTAGGTCTTTTAAAGGTAAAACTGTCAGCAAAATATCACACCCCAAACTGACACAGTTTCACCAGTGTGAATTTTTATATGTAGGCCAACTCTTGCTCTACTATATGTAAAATGAATCACAGGCTGTAGTCCAATTCCCTTAACAAAAATAATTGGCAGAAACCTCTGCTGCCAGATTTGGCAGTGCAGAAGCTGTACAGGCATGCAGGCTGATTTAGCCTTGTTTTCAGAGGCACTTCTTCAGGACAAAGTTACCCTGTGTGAGTGAGGCATCGCTAAAATCTTGCCCTGTTGTTGCCCATTTATTTAAGTTATTTAACTCTGTGTACACTTGACCACTCTCATGGGGGCTGTATACCCTGATGCTGGATATTATCCTGGATATTAGTCCACAAAGAGCTCAGTAGCACAAACAATATTCCCAGTCTGCCTCATCTTTTTTGCAGGTGTTGCAGCAATGGTACCACCTGGACTCCCAGCATCTACATCTTGGTATAGATACTTTGAATATATGTATAATCATGAGCTCTGCCCAATACACAACACAAAACCTGCATGATTTTGAACATTGTGTTCTTTTTTCCTTTGCTGTCTGTTTTCTAAGGTGTTTCCTTCTTATCAACTTTTTTTTTTTGTTAAATAGAATTGTACCACTTTGCACACTCCTCCAAATAAAAATTGAAATTACTGCCTAATTAACTGACTATAAGAGCTGAGGTTTTATGAGAAAAACAGAGGATTCACTAGAATTCAAAGCTTGGCATTATTGCAATGTATGCAAAATCATTTCTGTCATTGGTTAAATTATCACTTACTCAATTTCATCTATCTTATTAAAAGCTACATTGGAACAGCCTGTTGCTTAAATGAACATACCTCCCCATGAATATGTTGTTTTGATTCCATGGTTCTTTTTTTATTAAATCTGTTTATGAGCCGAAGGAAGTGAAAGACAAGTGGAAAAAATTAGCAGCTGATATCCCTGGTTCTGACTAGATACTGCTATGTGTTTAATATTTAGTTGATTTTAGATTTACAAATAATCTTGATATGTATGCAGTACTGAAATGGTAAATATTCCTTCTCTGGGTATTTCTCAATAAAAATAACAGTGAATATAATGTTTAGTGGTTGCTGTTTTTTTAAAAGCTTTTCTTGTCTTGGCCACTACTTGGTTTAATAAAGTCTCACCATAATTAGTGACACACACTTAGAAGAAGTCGAAGTGTTCAAATTCAAGCCATGTTAAGGCTTTCTTATGTTTAAAATCCATCCATCCGATTGGGTGGAAGGGTCATAAAGCATTCTGTGAAATCCGGCACTGATGTATCAGTCTTGAAGGGTGTTAATTTGGTTCTCCAGTTCTGATTTGTTTGGAAGAACATATTAATTGCCTGTTAGACAGAATTAAACCATTTTCTGCTAAAAGAGAAAAACGGAATGACTGAGAATAAAAAGCTGTATCTTTGCAGAGCATTCTTGTTCTGAATACAGCAGCTTGTTTTGCAAAAGGCAGAACAGGAGGATTCTGTCTTTTTGGATCTTTGAACAACTCCGAGAAACAAAGGCTGATAAGCTGAGAGATGCAGAAGAGGGAGCACTTTATCCCTGCCACAAAAAGAAAATAAAAATCCTTAGGGTCATAATATTATGTGGTCTGCCTCAGCATCTTTCCTGTCAGGAGGGTGATTGCAGAGGAGCTCCTTCACTCAAAAGCAAAAATACTTGGTTCTATTGCACTCCCAGATTGTACCTGGTGCTGGTCATGTCTCTCCTGAGCCAGGGCAGAGTCCCAATGAAGTTAATGGAAAATAACTTGGGCATTGGGATGGACATGGATTAAGTCAAGACCAAAGCCATAACTGCCAGGAATCCAGGCAGAGGGGTCTCTTAAAAATGATATTCTGACATGACAGTGTCCTGTTTAGAATCCAGCCACTTCAAGCAGGTACCCAGGTCTGTGTTCTGTGTGTGACATGACTGTAGGGGAGGCACTGCTGGGACAGGCAACAAAGTGAAGGCTAAATGTCCTCATGCTCTTATAAATGTCTCTTTTTCAGAAAAATTACAGTACTAAATGAATTTTCTAGATATGGAATTCCCATAAAACCACACAGAACATAACAAACCTGTATTCTCATGGTAGGATTGTATGTATTTAAAAATCACAGGGCAAGGCTGTCCCTCTGCTACATTGCCTGATATATTCTCATAAGGGCTGCCCTTTCCATCATGTATCAGGTTGATTTTTGCATAAGAGCTGTATGGAAGAAGGACCTACCCATTCACATGAGCCCATGCTCATCCCTTGCTGGGTGTGAACCTAAGTTCTCAGTGTGATCAGTGCAGTGAGGGACAAAAAACTTGACAGGAATCCTTAGTGAGTAGGATGCTTCTCTGAGGAGGACCACATGAACATGAGAAGTGGCCTTTATTTCCGACAATATCAGCTGATTTCTAGTGCGTTGTGTCAATAATATATTGATCTCTTAACAGTGAGTTGATGAAAAGGAAGCAATTTTCTGTATCTACCAAATACCTGGCTGTTTCTGGGGCTTGATTGTTGAATGAATTGTCATTCCCAAACTTTGTTATTCCATATTTTGGATGGTTTTCTATTTGCTTCTGTATTTCTATTTGCTTCTGCAGGTGATTCTCCTATGTAGGTTTTAATCTTCCTTCTGTTTAGTTTGAATCTCTTAAATTTTTAGAACACATTGTATTTAAAGCTGAAAGGACACTGATCAGCTTTTCATGATAATTTCAATTTGCACCCATGCTCTCAAGTGGGTGTGAAGAATACACATGGGAATATCTTTAATTCAGTATTTGTATTCAGTAGATTTTACAGAGTTTAAACACCCCTGTACTATATATGGGCATAGTTACAAAACTTACTTGTTGCAGTGGCCTTGCCATATCTTTGCTCTCTGCCTGGATTGCCTCAATTCTTATGGTTTCAGCAAAGAGCAATATTGGATATTTTAGAAACATCAGTGGAAGTGTAAATTCCTTTTGCATGCCTTAAAAGGAGTGATCTGAACCTCGTGCTTTGTTGCTAACAAGGGTGTGTTTTTCTCTTTCCTCCTTAATTCTTTAGCAGCCTTCCAGACCTTTTCTTTTGTCTGCCTGATGTATTTCTGCCTTTTCCTCATCCCCCAGCTGCCAGAGTCAGGATCTCTCACTTAAGCTTGACATTATCACTGCAAATCACTTGATCTTGGCTGTGAGTCAATGCTACCAAGTACAAAAAACAACCAAAACCCCCAATATATGTATCTCCTTCATTAGATCTCATCTTACTCTTAGCTGAGATAATGATAAGTATTTTGGGGAGTGAAGCGGGGCTTCTTTAAAAGCATTTGAGATATTTGTGCTTTAGGAATGATATTGTATTGCCCATAAGGGCTACCTACTAACTTACATCATCAGGTTTAGATTAAAGTGGATGGCTGTAGGACAAATACTGGAATTTCTCCATTGAAGGCAATAAAATAGTGTTTGGCTTTTTCTGAATTTCTGTAACTTTGTTTGTGAAATAAAGGTCATCCAATTTTTCAGATTCAGTTGTCTAAACTTGTTTTGTCCATCTGTTTTTGTCCTGGCATGCAAACCAGTAAATCCTTCATGTAAGTGCTGTTTCATTGTTCCTCCAGAACACTGAGGATGAACAATCAAGAATACTATTTTTCTCTAAATAAAACAGAATTATTCTCATTTTCACTAAATATCTATTAGCAAGACAGACAATGTTGTGAAGTCCATAGCAAAATATTAATAATATATTTGTTAGTAATCAAGATAAAATATTATTTCATTTTTAAAATGAAATCTAAGATACAATGAAACAACAGAGATGTAAATAATTAAAAATATTTTAACATTAATATTTGTGCTCTTTTTAAAAAAAAATTCCGAGGCACTCATTCATAGCCATCTTCAGATTTGGCCACAATTTAGTGGGCATGTATTTCAGCACTTTGCAGTGAAGTAATTTGCTTAAGGTTTTATGTATTTATAAAATAGACATGAATTATAAATGTTGCATAGTTTTAACACTATAAAAAACTAATAGTCTTTGCTTTTGTCATTACAATGAGTAGGTGAAAATAGTGTAAAATTTATAAAGCATCTGTTGATTCAATTTTTTGAGTCAGATTCTGATCTATATTTTTTTTGAGTCAGATTCCAATCTATATTTAGATTTGCTAAATTACAGAGAAGCATCACTGAGATTTGACTGTCAGAGGCTTACATGCTGCTTCAGAGAAAGCTGAAAACAGGAATGCCTTAAATTGTTAGAAACTAATGACAGAGCAGTGAACAAAGACAGAGATAAAGCACAGCTAAAGGCTTCAGAAATGTTGCTGTTTTCTGGCAGCAATGCTTTTTGTACCTTTGATGGGGAAGGATGGCAACCCTGTTGTCACACGAGGTTGTCACCACAGGAGCAGTGAATATGACTTTCAAGCAGCAAGGGGCTAGGTCGGGGTTTTACCTGAGGTGGTGCATGAGGATGATGATGACAGGCAACAATAGTTCAGCAGGGCACGGCAGAGCTGCCACGAAGGGTCTAACCTTCACCTGGCAGCAGCCCTGCTGCACTGAGGAGCTTCAGCTCATGCCGTGCCACAAGGCACAGCAGAGCCTGACTGCAGTCAGTACTGTCAATCCTTCAGAGAAATGCTGGTTGGATGGATAAAGCATTGCTCCTTTTTAAGGAAATAATTGTGTTGTTGAATAACTGGTGTTCCACGTCAGCTTTCGAAGCGATGCAAAGGAAGCTGCTCCCTAGGATGCCTTTGTGAGTTCTCCAGAAATCAGTCAACTAAGAACTAAAAAGGGTACCTAAAAACCATAGCATTTGGGTGAGATTTAGGTAAAGACAAGCAAAAGACAAGTTAATGTATCAAAATTATTTGTGTAATGCAGCAGCATCAATTTAACATAATTTCCACAGGAGAAACCATGGCCTGCAAATTTTCCTTTTCCATGTCAATTAGCTTTCCTCATGCTTCGCCAAATGCCTTTAGCAGCACCTAGAATTATTGTGATAATGGAAGTTTAACTTGGCAAGAGGCAGAGGAACTCAGTCAAAGCCAGAATAATGAAACAAGCCCTTCACACTGACAAGGGAGTAAACACCCCTCTCTCTCTGACTCTTGTGTGTCTGGGGCATGTAAATGTTCATGCCCCCCCCTCATGCAGCACCGTGGTGATTTGAAGTGGTCAGTGGGCTGTTTACAGGCTATACTGGCCTGAACAGACTGTCCTGCTGTCGGACTTACTTAAACTAGTCTGGATTCTTTATTATGCGGACATCGCTACCATATATCCAGTTTTCCTTGAAAAGAATTTATTTTTTATTCCTTTGTTTGGCAAGAAAAGAACACTTTGCCATTTGCTCAGTGTTTCAGGCTGTCTGATGCTTGCTCAGGCTGCTGGTTCTGACCAGGATCTGCGTGCACTGGAGGGCAGCTGGGCATGACAGATGAGCTCCAAAGGTACAGTAAGCCTCAAGTTCTGGGATAAACTGGTCTGCCTATATTTGCATCACAGATGTGTTAAGATCTGTATGCATCATCTGTGTTACAGAAGAATCTGCTGCAGAGGTATGGCAGCCCTAGACACAGACACCAGTTTGCATGCAGTTAATATTCCATTGCTACCCTAAGTGGAAAAAAATCAATGTGTGCTGCTCCTAGGATTATCTTCAGACTGTGGCCACACCAAAAAATTGCCTAGGTAAATCTCTTTGCTTTGCCATATTCAAGTCTTGCTATGCCCATGGATTGTTACACACCAGGATGAATTTTAAGGATATTCCACTGGCAAGAATGCCCTCCCCAAAAATGAAACAAAAGTGATACTGCCTCTCATTTTGCTTGTAATGGAACATAGCCCTCTAACCTCACATTGTAAGTACTTTGAAATTAATCCTCAGGTGCTGCAAATGGTCTGCAGTCCAGAGAGGAGCAGTATTTCTGGGGATGTCAGTGGGAACTCCTCATACTGAACATTCACAAATGCAAACCTGTGGCAAATGAACTTGTCTTGAATGTGTTTGTGAGCATAGATTGATCTTGCCATGAAGCAGAGAACAAATTTTATTTGAACTCTGTCCCCCTTGTAACTTTTTCTTTGCAGTCCTCAATATGTTTTTTGCATTTAGGGACTGTAGAGACCTTCTGTAGCTGTGCTAACACATGCCAGTTCCTCTGGGTTAGACTAAAAAGCTGTTTAGCTTGGTAAAACTCCTCACAGCTGTTAACCAAAGATTGTGTTGGATGAGGGGCATGCCCCATATGTCAGAGGGTGCAGAGTTCACATGTTGATAGGGTTCCACATTTTAATTTTGCTTTCCAAACCCACAAATAATGAAGACTGAACTGCAAGGCTCCTGTGGCAGAATGATTTCATATAAAGCAAACTGTGATCAATCTGAACTTGACAGTGAGGTACTGTTTTGTCTACCTAACCCAGGAGCACATTCACCAGAGAAATGAGTGACCCACCTCATCTTTCGCATTGTTTTAGCCATTTTGGCCACAGTTCTGCAAAGACAAGTACATGCTCAGCTTTTAATATGAAGACTGTAATTAGAAGTAGCTTTGGCCGGTCCTGAGCAAAATTGGCTACACACACTTGGACATGAACACGCATTTGAACACACATTTGAACACACCATCAACTCCTCTGCAAGAAATGGCCCCTCCTCTGCAAGCTGTAATAGATAGTGTGTGAGATCTCTATTTACCCACCACTTAAAAAGTAAAATGCATTATTAAAACTCTTTTCATAAGATTTGAGTTGCATTATCTTTTTTCCCAACTTTGACAGCATGGTTTTACAGAAATTTATGCATTTTTTGTCCCAGGATGACAATGTATGTTATAAAATGTTTATGATTTAAGTGAAGAGATTTTTCTCCCCTTCTTAGGAGACCATTTCTTTTACAAGTAATTCAGAAGGTGACTTATAGAATGACAACAGCAAATCTGGATTTATAGTAATGCAACTGTTTTTTAATTATTACAAAGAAACATTGTTCAGGTTAAAACAAAATTATAAACATGTCTGTGTGGCAGTATATGAGTTAATTCAGAATGATTTGGAAATGAAGACTTCGTTGTGTGAATGAGGAAGGCAAAAGAAAGCCTAAAGCTTTCCATAAAGTAGACAGCAGCTGCAGTGAGCAAACCCTCTTTCAGAAGCCAAGGGCTTCTCTGTCCAGCGTGGTGGCTTAACAACAAACTGACAGCACAGGTGGGTGTACTATTGCCTTAGATTTAAAAGAAAAATGTGAACACACCCAGTATATTGGAAGCAAATATTCTGAAAGTTTCACACAGGCTTTGTTAGAACATGTCAGGTTCTCTGCAACATATAAACACAAACAGAGGAGTTGATTCCAAACTTGCCAAACTTCTAGCCAAGAGTGGGTTTTCTGAGGAAAGTCACACATGTCATTACCTTACACTGGCTTAGAGCTTGGGGCCCTTCTCTTAGTTCTGCTGAAAAATGAGAGTGGTAGAGTCACTCCCCCAGTCAGGATTCCTAGCATGTTTTCAAGATTAGTCTTTTAGTACTGTAAAATTTTACATGCAATATTTAAAATTAACTAAGTGATTGTAGATGCAACAGAATGCTATACATCCTTTTTCTTAAGTCCCTTAAACTTCACCATGAATGGTATTGGTGGCTGCACAAGGGAGAATGATTAAAAATTAATCAGACAGAAAGGGAAAATATGGTCGTTTGTTCTTCCCTAACTTTCTTTTCAAGCTTAAGAAGACTTATTTGTGTAGTTTAATTTAATTTATGCATCTAACTGTGATCTCATGGAGTTATCTAAATGAATCCTGTGAGTAAAAATAAGAGGTTTTATTTCCATTCCTCTTTTTCCTAAACCCCAAAATTATGTCTAATAAAAAGCAAACAAGATTTTAAATATTTAGGTGTTTAGTTTAGACTGGCTATATACACAAGGTTTATAGGCCAAAGTTTTCAAATATTTTGCTTAATTTTATATTCCAGATTTGTCTCTTCCATAAAAAAGCCACAGTAGATTTTGGCGTTCGTGGCCCTTAGTGGTTTTAAGTCAAACCAAATATGAGTCTGGTCACTTAATTATTTCTGAGGTTTGCTTTAAACGTCCAACATTATACCACTAAAGATTTCTGCTGAGAACATTATTCCAGAGCACCTAGTTTTTGGGGTTTACTGACTCCCTAAAGCCTGCAGCTCTTCCCTGGATGCTGAGAATGATCTCCCTCCTGGCACAGCCAGTAGAGCTGCTCCATTCCCAGCCCATACCTTGGCACAACACAAATCCAGCAGGACTTGTTTGTGGCAATGCTTGGCTCCTTCTCTGTAAAAGCAGCAGGTGCCTCTGAAATGCTGTAAGGCTCCTTCATGCAGGGCTTAACCCCCTTTTTTTGATGGAATCTGGAAGAAAAATGTGGGCTTGGGAGCCTAACACGGGCTTGGAAGCCTGCCACCAGGAGCTGCATTTGGAAACTGGTCTGACCTTTATCAGGTCATTATTGGATTGCAGATTTCTGTTTCTTCTTTTAAAAGGAGTATTCATGTATGTCTGATACATAAACCATGAAAGCTTTCTCTAAATTGTTTTTGGTTTGGTTTTTTTTGTTGTTTTTTTTTTTTTTTTTAACTTGGAAGTATGGCATAAACTGCAGGAGATTTAACAAATTAATTCATCAAAGGTAGAAGAAATTGAAATTTAGGCAGGTTGTGCTACATTCCCTACTTGGACATGAGGTTACCAGGGCAAGAGTAACAAGTGCTCTTACTGCCGTACTCTCTGCATCCTTAACCTTTTAGCATGGCAAGAATGAATGACATAATACATTACAGGAGGGCAAAAGGGGAAGGAAAAAAATTTCCATGAGTTACAATGAGTAACACATTGATGGCTAAAGCTCAGTCATGATACCTATGAAGTATTGAGTTCTTACCTTGAATTTAAGGATAAAGCTTTTGACAAGTTGCTGAGAGCCAAATTTTTAAAAATTCCAGCAGTTTTTTTCCCTAATTATTGTCAGATCATTTAGATGACTAAATGCACCCATAAGATGAGATGGTAGATGCTAGCATCGTATTTGGGGGCTGCAGCTCATCATCAGGACTCAGATGGAAGTCAAGTTCTGTTTGAAAAACTGTTCTGAGGAATCTGTCATGCTTGATTTTGTAAAAAGCAAAAGGCTGAGTCTGGACACATTCTAAAGTTAATGAAGAACTTTGTATTTATTTTAGTGCAAATCTGCTGTTTTGCCATTAAAGATAACTAAAAATCTGATGTTATAAGGTAGAACACTCTTTGAACTGTAATACAAAGGACCTGGCTCTTAAGGTAAATAAACAAGCTAAGATGTTACTGAGGCAAAATCATATACAATAAACAAAAAGCAATAATCACTACAAGACTTAAGCAACATGCCAACATATGCTGAAATCCCTGAAAAATATAAGGAGTCTGATCTGAGTCAGATCAATTAACAACACTGTTTCACTTTGGTGGACGTTGTGGAATTTGACCCTCGATGATTCTGAAAATTCTGGAACTGACTGGAAATATTGTGAGGATCCAATTAAGTAATTATATCTTTTGTGTAACTTCCTCATAGTCGGTGCTCTTGTGTTCTGTTAAACAAAAACCACCACTTTTACACCAAAAGATGATTGAAATACAGATGGTTTTGACATTATTAGCATATTTTCTTATGAATTTTTATTCACAATAATGTGGAATTTAAAGCTATATTAAAAGAAGATATTGTATGAAGTCTGTACCCTTGTTTGTTTGCATGAGCTTGTTTGTTTGAAGAGCTTCTCACTGACCTGAAGAATGGCAGCTTTAATGTTTTTTTTTAATTGCATCACATTTTTAAGTTTTTACTGATGCACATGAAAGAATCACAATTTTCAAGAGTTAAGAAGATTTTTTATCAAGTCTAAACTAGATAAACTGATAGTAAAGAGGTGACTGTAGTTTTAAGCTGATTTTAAGAAGGAATTTGACAGTCACTTAGGAAAATATTTGTCTTAAAGAGAATAAAAATGATTATAAAATAAATAAAATAAGGGACATTGAAGGCAGTGACAGGTTGTAGAGTGGGAGTGGGAGAGCTCCACTGCCTGGGTTCCCTCTAAGCTTTTCTAATTAATTGGCAATTTTTCTAATTTTTAAAAATTTCTTTTACACTAAAATTTTGCAGTAATTGGAAGGAAATTTTGTGCCTTCCTACCTGTTCTCAAAAAGAAGCCACCTGGCACAGCCAGCACCGTTCTGACTTTGGTTCAGATGCTCTCTCATAATTAGCTGTGATGGAGCAAAGAACAGCATTTGTAATCAAGGTAGAGAAAAAGCTGCAAACATCCAGAAGGTTCTAGCCTGGGTTTGAGATGCTTTTAGATCCTCCTGAGTTGTCTTGCTTTGGTTTCATGCTAAATGCCTTCATTTGTGATTGACTTATGATAGCCACAGCTAAAGTAAAGCTCGTGTTAAAGGACCTGCAAAGTGAAGTGACTTCTGAAGCTGCTTTCTGAAATGTTGCCAGCAAAGAGAGAGGGATGATTCTTGCCTTTTTAAGCAAGTCACCCATGGGTGCCTTGGAAACTTTAGCTCCACGTCGCCCATGGGCCAGCCCTTGCAGAGCAGGGGGCATTATGACCCTCAGGCAATAAAGCAACCTTTGCTGTCCATGTCAGTGCCTTGAGCTGACTCTTCAGTGCTAACCTCAGTTACCTGCTCTGGGGATGTGGTCCAGCTCTCTCACTCCACCCCAGCACTGATTGGCAGAGCCAGATCCTCAGAGGGGTGAATGACTGTCTTACTAGACAAAGACAGACTGAGATGGGTCAGGAGAAAGTATCCTCTAGTTTGTTTAGGGCTGAGTGGATTTAACATCTCCTTCTAGCCAATCTCAAAGATTTCAACAGCCACAAGGACCAGCCTTGATCCTGCTAAGCCTTTCTTGAAAGAGGAATCTTAATTCATGCACGTTCCAGTGACTTTGATGGAACTGCTCACATGTGTAAGAGTCTGTAGGATCAGCAACCCTTAACTAACAAGGGAGTTATGTAGAACTGCATGGCATCTGTAAATAAACACAACACTACAGACCCTGGTGTGCTGCTCTGCTCCTTTTTGGACACACCATCCTATCTTTGCTGAGGCAAAGTCTCCCCTGCTCTCTTCGCATCACACAGATGGGATCAAAAAGCTGAAGAACTGCGTTTTCCTGACGGGAGTCCATCACAGGAGCATTGCTATTAGTCTTTGCTAGCCATCAATGTCTGGAAATTTCACAGTCAAGTTGCTAGTGATTGTATTGAAAGGGTTTATGTGTGGGTGGCTGAAAATATGGTGCCTGGCCCCTGGTGCCAAACTCTCAGGCAATATCAGCTGTCTTTACACAAGTGATGAGGCAGAATATGTTACTTTAAGTTTAATATTCAGAACTTTGTCTCTCTTGCTGTCAAAAAAACTATACATGTGGAGGAGATGGCTGAATACAGAAAGTGCATAATTAAATACCTCAGCACAGAAGAAGACATCATGTAATTTTCATGGGGAAAGGTGGTGTGAAGTAGTTTTTTTACTGTTTACACTTAAATTTGTCTCTTCAAGTTATTATTTTATTTAATGTAGTGGCAATCTCTATCTGTATCAGTAGTAATTTAGTTTTAGATTTTCTGAATGTATGGTTGACTTTGCAGTGTTTTGTCTTTTGTACACATACAGCCAGGAGCTTGGTTGTGCTCTTCACACTTAATAAAAAGCTTCCTATTTGTTTTTTACTCATTGTATTACATACCATTATTAAAAAGCATGGAAACTGGTGAATATTATCCCTGGGTTTGTTGATGTTTCTTTTTCTGTTATGAAATTAAGTAATCTGTAGTTTAAACATTGGGAAGGAATGGGTTTGAAAAGGGGAAGGGAAGCTGAGGAAAAGGAATTCCTGAAGAGAAAGAGAGTCATCTCACATTTTGTCATCTTTTGTTTTGCAATGCTCATGGAAGCTGGTGATACCCTCCAAAGGATGTTCAGCACATGGTTGACAGGACAAGGTCTTTTGGGCCACCATTTATCCTTAGGTGTAAGAAAGAAGTAAAATGGTGATTGTTGGTGCTTTCTCTGGGAAGGGCCTCTGGTCATAGAATAAGAGAATCATCAAAGGTGAAAGAGACCTCTAAGACCACCAAGTCCAACCATCAATCCAGCACTACCACTGTAACCCTTACACTGCTAAACAATCACCAGATTCACACAGCTCTTGAACATCTCCAGGGATGGTGGCTCCACCACCTCTGTTGGCAACCTATTCCAATGCCTGACCACCCAAACAGTGAATAAGTTTTTCTTACATCTCACCTGAATCTCCCCTGTCTCAGTTTAAGGCCATTCCCTCTGGTCCTCTCACTGCAGGCATGGTGGAAGGGGCCACCATGTGGGGCTACCCCACCACAGCCTCTGACAGGAGGGAGCTGTTGAGAATGATGAGGTCCCCACTGAGCCTCCTCTTCTTGAGAATAAACAAACCCAGCTCCCTCAGCTGTTCCTCAAAAGACATGGTGTGTTCTACCTGTGAATATCCACTTCTAAATGTTTATAATTTTTATATGAGATTATTTCTCTCCCTTTTCTCTCCAACATGCTTGTTTGCATACCTGTGCTTTGCAATAATGGCCACTAAGCTGTTTAGACAAAAACCCCAGGCATATGTGCTAAACTACTTAAGGGTTTTTTTAATGAAGCGGCAGAAAAAAATTCACTAAAAGCCATAGAACTGTCTCTTCAAGATTTAGTGTTAGCCTTCAAAAAAGTTTAGCAGTGAGTAGTTTGGAAAAGGATAATATATATGTATTTAAAGATAAACCGTTCTTTATTTCTCTCTGCAGCAAACCATATTGCTGATTAACCACTGCTTTCATAAACTACAAGTGGGCCATTTAAGCTGTTTCACTGCTGGTTAATGTACTGTATTGTGCTCCCTCTTTCTACACTACCTCGCTAGTGTTTTGTTTTTATTAGAAATTCACCTATCCTTGTCTACCGAGGAGAAAAGAAATTACACTACAGAGCCCTACAGCCCATAAAATGGCAGAGATTCCTAAATAAGAGCGGCCCGAAACTGAAACCTCTGCCTGCCTGCACTGTAATGAAATGCATGACTACAAGAGATAATAATAATTGCAGCAATAGCTCGTTACAGCTCCCAGATGATTTGGTGCTGTCAGGAGTGCACTGTCCTCTGACATCCCAGGAGGCGAACAGCATCACTGACTGCAGGCCCTGATTGGTGTAGTGAAATATTGCTGGCAAAAATTAAAAGGTCTTGGTGTCAAAATAATTCATGATATGCATATCTTCCATTCTGATGAAATGGCTGATATCCGGATTAGCAAGATAATAAAACTGATCAGGCTACAGTTAAACAATTTGAGCTGGAGAGCTGTTCATTTTGTAGGTGTCACTTGTCAGATCAAGGGGTCAGAGCAGGATGAAAGGCTCTCCCCAGTAACCTTCTGATGATTTGGATCTGGAATGTTCTTCATGATTTGTCCAAAGTTTTCATCACTGCGCTGCCGGGTAGCATTACCACGGCAGGCTCCGTTCTGACATTCAAATCCTGGGAATGACAGGTTATTAGGAGAAGAGAACTGGCTGTACATACATTAAGCCCCATATCATTGACCTGTAATTTGAACTGATAGTGATATTGTAATTGAGTGAGTAAAAAAGGGAATTTTTTATTAAAACACAGGAAGATGAAGAAAACGTTTATTCTCAGGTGATTTATGGGTTCATAAAATAAGCTTTTTTGATGATGGTTTATTTTATGGCTCTTGAAATGCTGAGCTGGGTGCTTACTATTTATTTTATGGAACAGTTATTTAAAATATAGTAGCTTCCCATATATTTCCAGCCTGTTCATCAGTAACGGGGCTTGTGCAGATGGAGAGATACCCGTTTCATATGGGAGTTCATGTATTTGAGTCATTCAGGGATTATCCCAATAAAATGGACCCAGGAAAATATTGTACCCAGTTAATGCTCATTGCTTCAGAGACCCCTAATGTCCTTTCTTGACACCTTATTGCAGGATATTATTATACAATGGATCTTCAGTCATATGGTGATAGGGAGTGGGGCAGAGCAGGGCTATCAGGGTAATTGACTCCTGTGCACGGCAGTGTTACACACTTGACTAACTAATTTAATGGAATGTGTTTCCATGTTCTCCCACACAGCCCTGCCCCAGCATAATTCTCCTCTCAGGGGTGCCAGCAACTCGGGACAGGTAAAGAGTGGCACAAAACCTCTTGATTTCCCAAAAATGGGACCACAGCTTCTGTGGTAAATCTGCTGCCAGTGAAACAACTGCATCTCAGCCCAGTACATTAATTAGAATCACCAGGAATTCTCTGCTCCTGATGAAACCGGACCTCCAGTGTTTGCTTGACATTTTTTTGTTGTTTTTGTTGCTGACTGTTATTGTATTTGACCCTTGGGTTTTGTTGCACAATACAGAGATAACGACTTGGCATGGGGGAAGTGCTTAAATTATCCATCAATAGCAGAAATTGAGCTGGACATCTGCAGAATTCTGCATCTGTGTGAAAAACGCCACTCCCTTGAAACTTGAAGGAGTCCTCTGCTATTTCAACATGAGCTGGTCCTCACACGGGTTCAGGCAAAGCTGTTTGGTTTGGTGGGGTTTTTTGTTGTTTTTTTTCTTTTATTTTTTTGGGTGGGGGTTTTGTTTGTTTGTTTGTTTGTTTGTTTTGTTTGTTTGTTCAGAATGCAGAGAAAAAGAAATGGCCAGTTCTAAACAAGGCAGCTGGATTCTTTAAAATCAGTCACAGAGGACACCGATGGTTTGTTGATGCTATTTTTTGCTTCTGAACTATTCCAAGAGATGCAGTGAAGTGAGGATCAAAAATCACTGTCAAGAAGTTTTTTAATTTCCCTTTTACTGTGGCACAATCTTTATCTAAATTCTTGGTCATATCATAAATATTAATGGAGTATATGTGATAGAATAGTTATATCTCAGAATATATCATATAAATATGTTTCACAAATTATATATATTGAGATAGAAAATACTTGATTGCTGTGGGTTTCTTCTCTGTTCATTTTCACAAGCAAGATTACTGATCCCTGAGAAACTCTGGGTTCACTGCATTTGCATGACAGATCCTTCTTCAAAAAAGTACCAAGTCTGGTATTCACATACCGATCTTCTTTTAAATCAGAAGACAAATCCTGCAGACAATATTGTGTAATATCTACTCAAATATTCAGATATTTGAGTAGATTCAAAAGAAAATACTCCATAGAAGACTTTTACCTAATTAGCCCTCACCCAACATAGCTACCTCTTCTTTTGCTTGTAATTACATCACAGTTGTCAAGTGAATATTGATGCTTATATAATTAAAGAATTGATCCTTAAAGCATAATAATGGGATAGTAATATTTGCATAATTGTATTTAAAAAAAAAGTTTCCAGAATGTAAATTTTATGGCTCATCTTTCAGAGGGATTTGTATATGCTTGCCCTTACAGTTAGGTCAAGTACAACTGAAATTTGTGAGCTTACCCTCACGAGTAAAGTTAAATAAGTAAGCATATATTTCCAGGGCTAAACCTACAGATTTTCCCTAGTGCAGTCTCCCCAAGCTCCAGTGAATGATACAGTGGTCTTTAGCCATAAACTGTATTGTAGTTTTGGAAGGACACAGAGTTTAGACCTTGCAAGTAGTTTTGCTTTGCTCTGTGCCATTAAGATATATGCACAGTTTGCTTTTATGGTGTTTGCTGTCATTTAATTACTGATGCATCAAGAAGATCTTACCAATTCAATTATGTTAAAATTAATGATTATCTTCGTGCTTTCTTTTTTTTTTTTTTTTTCCAAGTCAGCTGAAGATTTTGGGATGTTGCCTTCTCCATGCACCAAAAATGTTCATCATCTAAATTGAATGATTGTGTGCTTGAGGATGGTTTGATGGACTTCCAGATGTTGCCTTTCTTTACTTGTTAGTTAAAAATTGGAACTCATGGAGATTAATGCAGAAGTTGATTTCTGCCACATAAACTAGAATAGTTGAGGAAGGTCTTTAATAAAGCTTGAGGGCAATTTCATCTGCTCTTTCTCTCATGCAGAAAATCATCATTGGTAGGCCATCTACTTTTGGGGGAGGTTTTGGTGGAGAAAGTCAGAGTTAACAATTGTGAGTGTCTTTCTAAGTGTGGTGTAACAGCAGCATCAGCCTTTTTTTCCTTTTAGTTTTTCTCCCTGTGTGGACACTTGGATTTTTTTTAAAATTATGTATTACAATTATGTTTTAAAATATATGGTCTGACAAATTCTGATTTTTTACATTTTTATGGATATAGCCTGGTGGCTGGCTTTCCATAACTTTAAACATAATCAGTAAAACACAAATTGCATCTGGGGAAAGGCTGTTGAAAAATCTTTGAATTTGTGCGAAAATCAGTGAGATATTTTCCCTCTTAGCTTACCACAAATTTTCACAGAAGTTCAGGTGCACCCCTTATGGAAGACAGATGAAAGGAGAGGATAGGAAAGACATGGAATTTTTAAAAATACATTACAAGCTGGATTAAAACCTTTAAATGCTTATTAAATCCAAACTGCCTGATTTCAATATGCACATATTTGATTCAAATTTTTTTCTTATACACATTATGTAAACATAGGTATCAATGTAGTTAGAAAACATTAGATGGTGAATTTTATATGTAATATATATTGTTTGGGAATAGACATTTATATTTTACTTACTTTACTATGCAATTCAACCAGTTGTAATGGAGACAAATAATTTTTTTTGCCCTTCCCTTATCTTTTCTGTGTCACTGGCTTGCATTTGAGTCTACACATATCAACAATAAAGATGCAAGAAGGTATGAAAAACAGGGGGAGATCAGTTGATTACAGACATAAAAAGGTATGAATTTATTGTTTCCACATCAGCTGTACATTTTGGAGATACCTACAAAATGACTCAGTAGCTAAGCTTATTTGATTCCCTTACAGGTTTTATGTCTTTACTCCATTTTAATTTTTCATTAGAATATAATAATAGCCACAGGAAAAAATGATTTGGTCTGTGATCTATTTCATTATGTTCTCATCATAAGGAGAGAATCTGAAGTGGGAGAGCATCACTAATTTTTCGGCACAGTAATTTATTCTACAGTATTTAAATGTTGTAATTTTCACACTGAGGCACATGCTGCCACATCTATCGTCCCCTGGACTAGTCTCTGTCTTGCTCTTTCCTTTTCATCTGTTTTGTTTTTGCATTTTTTTTCATAAAATCGACAGATGGCCTCTTGATGAATCCTTGATAATACTGTCATGTAAAGCAGCTAAGACTAGAAATCATCTCACAACAATTTTTCATTGCAAAGAGAAAATTGAAGGCAGACAAATATCGCTAAGTCCATAACAACAGCAACAAAATATCCACTTCATGTAAATAAAGAGGACAAGCTTTCCTTATAATGCTCAAACACTAATGCCAGTATCCTTTAAAGCCTCTGGATTTTTTTATGCTACATTTAATTCATCTTTCAGCCTTGGGTTTGTTTAATGTTTTGTTGGTTTCATATTCAGAAACATTTTCTCGGCTCTTAATGTGTTCTCTCTCCTCCTTAGTCCCCCTCCTTTTAGGTCTTTATAATTGTGGATCAGGTGAAGTTTGCTTCCCCTCATTTCAAGGTCATGCACCACTAGGACCATTTTCCTGACTCAGAGGGCACGTAATTTCACAGCCGTGTACTCCTCATTAATCCACCCTGAGTGGGTGCTCAGGAAGTTCCAGATCACAGATTTGTTTTTGTCTTGTTCTCTGACTCAGTGCTTCACAAAAGGATTAGATTAACCCCTTTTGATTGTATTTATATCTTAGTGCATCGTGATAGAAATAAAGTGATTTCTTCTTCTCCCCACGTAACCTTCCCATCCCTTCCACTTTTGCACTGGGGACCAACAGCATTTCTTTTCCAATAGTGTTCAGTTAAAGTGAAGCTTGTGGCAGACAGAGAATTATTTGTTTTCTCTTTGCTCTCTTAATGCAGCTTTAATGCATGAATCTATTTCTTCCCATTTGCGGAGGGAGACTTGTTTATTAACTTTGAATGATTTTTGTTTAACTGGAAACTGCTTCAGTCCCCTGACTCAACGTGGTCTCATCTGGACCCGAATTGCCCTGCATCTAAACAAAGAGGAAAACAAAAATATGATAGCACAGTGACTGCTGGAGAGGATGCATTATTTCCCCCTCAGTGTTGTGCCCCAACCAACTGCTTCAGCCAGACCCTTTCACCTGGGAGCTCTTTTCTGCCTCCATTTGTTGGTGAAGTTCTCCTTGGGACCCGCTGGTGGAAGGGATTCCCCCTCTCTGCCCCAGGTGGGGATTGACTCTCCAGGTGGAGTTTCTGTTCACTGATGTACCTTTAGGACTGGGGAACCTGGTGTGCTGGAGGCCTCTAGAGAGCCTTGCATCCCTGTGCCACTGTTGGCCTGTGGGAAAATGCAAAGCACGTGGGAGCACTGAGAAATATTTTTAAGTGCAGCTGATCTGCTGCATTTAACACCTTAAGGGAGCAAGGTTTGGTACTTGGAGCAAGCCACTGGAAGATCTGAGCTAGCACAAAATGTGTAATTACTTAACATTGGTCCTTCTTGCCTGTGTCTGTAGTAGGAAAAGAAAATTCTAAGTTATATAAAGCCATTTTTTAATTCTTCAGGTAGGGTTTGGTTTGAGATAAAATAGCCTGCAGGTTATGTGGAAAAACCAGCCTGCGGCTCTATGTGGGAAGCTCACAACCTTAACTATTTCAGCTATCCACTTTTTTTGGAATGAGAGCTTAGGTCTGTGCTGCAGCTGTAAACACCTAACTTCAGGTCCCTCAATCTAAATAGGAATCCACCCTTACATCCTTGTACTGGACCTATCTTAAAGATACAACCATAGTAATACATATCCTTAACTTGTGACATCTCTTGTTATTTTAAATAACTGTGTCTACTATGGAGAAAACCAAGAAGCCCCTTAACTCTAGACATTGGTCCAAACTGAAGTGGCCACTGGTCCCAGATCCACTAAGACTATCACTGAAAGGGATTGGATTCAAACTGCATGCTGGGGGTAAGGGGAGGCTGACAATTGCTGCAAGAATTACCACAGAGCTTCAGAATGGAAGATGGCAGAGGATGGAGGAAGAAAAGGTTTGGCCAGCTTAAAGGGATGAAGAGCTGGATGGTAGCACAGGCAAGGCAGAAATGGAGACAGGGAGATAATGCTGAAATTAATTCCTATTCATTGGTCAGATAAACCAAACTGAGCAGATAAACTAAATTTGAAGGTTAATGGGCTTTACCCATCAGCTAACTGGCAAGACATGCTGTGTGCAGGTTCCTAACTGGCCAAAACTAGGCTACACTGGAAAAAGATGTGTACATTCCATTGGTTCCTGGTTTCCTGTTAGCCAGAAGGGGATAACTTGTAGCATTCTGAGTGTTTGATCATTTATGATTTCATACTGAAACATACTGATGCCTTGGGAAAGCTGTCCTGAAACAGAGACTGGACAGAGCTAGAGAATAAAGTAGATATTTATTGAAAAGCCTTTAGGGTACACCTTGGGCAGGACAAAAGCCTGGCCAGGGCTACACCCAAGGTGGACTAAGAATGGTCACAAAATGGATGACTGGTATGACATCTCACATTTTTATAAGTTTTGGTCTATTTGAATATTGGCGTTCAATTGTCCAATTACAGCTTCAGGGCGAGGTCTCATCCTTCTTGTTTCTCTCTTCAGTCCACTGTTGTTTATGCTTCTGGGCCTGAAAGTTGTACTCATTGTTCTTGGTCCTCAGCAGGAAAAGGATTTGTTTTGTCTACCTACTATGTGAAGAGAGCTCACTGACACTTAATATGAGGCTCAGAACTACACCCCTAGGCAGCACAGAATCTGAAAAACATGAAAGCTAAAACTTAAGGCATCAATATCAAACAGGATGGAGAAATGCCCAGTGAATACTGTAGAAAGTTCTCAGAATATCTCCTTGCTTTGACTCCTTCTGATCTTCTTAGTGACTTTATTAATATTTTGGGCATGCCAATGCAAGTAAGACATCAGTAAACTGAAGTGAATTCTGCAGGGGGCCATTGAGGTTGTTGGGCTGGAGCACCTGTCCTGTGAAGAGAGGCTGAGGAGACTGAGTTCATCCAGCCTTGAGAGGACATGGCTTCTGGGAGACCTATTAAAAGAGCACCAGAATCAAGGAAGAGCTTGTCAAGAAGATGGAGACAGGAATTTACAGCAGTGTGTGCTGAAAGGACAAGAGACATTGGAAGGGAAGAAACTAAAACAAGGAAAATTATATCCTAGTGGATATGAGGAAAAACTCTTTCACTGTGGGAACAGTGAAGCTGTGGAAGAGGGTGCTCTACCTGCTCACTCTCATGTTTACAGAATTTGTTAGAATTTGTGTGTGATGAGTGACATCACCTGATCCTATAGCTGTGCCTACTTTAAGAAGGATGACCTGTCCGAGTTGTATTACCCTCTGATTCACATGGGATGGAGGAGAATCCCTACCTAGTTCTGATATCCCTAAAGAAGTGGAGAGAAGCTTTCTCTTTCTGCAGCTCTGAGTCCAAGACAATAGACAATACAACCCTAGCTGGATCTTCTTTTACTTTTTTACTTTTGGCATCATTTGCAGGATGATGATGAAGGAACCACAGCAGAGTTTGTCTCCGCGGGCTGTGGTCAAACTGACTGGATTTCTGGAGGCTCTTCCCCCAAAAGGGAAATACCCTCAAATATTGCAAGCTGTTCTACACAGAGAGTACAAAAGAAGCTTTATATGGATATAAAGTTATGGAAATTTCAGAGTACTTTTTGATGGCTTCTCTGGGTTTTGTTGAGGGAATAGGGAAAGTCTCAGATGAGAAGGAGAGGAAGATTTGTTCCCAGCTGGGATCTCTCTCAGGCTGAGTGCCATTCACTCTGGTGCAGATGGCTGGTGACTTCTTTCCATGAAGCAGGATAATTTTGGACTACCTGTGGGGTATGCAAGTTTATAGCAAATTAAAAACATAAAGTCACTTCTTTTGCATGGGAAGAGGCACTACACTGCAGTTACTCTGCAGCTGAGCTGACTGCAGTACAGATATCCTTGCTAGATTTAAACTGGCTTGACTGGATTCTCCTGGTGGCATGAAAGAGAGATCCATGAAGGCTGCAAAGGTCCTCTGAGGAACTCAATACTGTGACATTTAGTCCCACCAATTTCTGTGCAACAAGAGCTATCACCCCCAGGATCCATACAGTGAATATAGTTCTCTTTGCCCAAATTGCAAAACATACAATATAGGTATACCTATATATCTATAAAATAGCTATATCTATAAAATATTCTTTATTTTAAAATGTGTTTTGATAGGATTCCCTTTGTTAAAGGAATGTTTTTTTTCTCTTTGCTTCTCCATCGCGATCAGAACCCCCAGGTTCATTCTTTGAATTCAGAGAGGGAAAAAGCTATGACAAGAACATCTCCAGAATTTAAATGATGTAATAAGAAAAAGGAGCAGAGTGGAGAAGAGCAGAGTTGTATAAAGCAACCAGCCCTGTCTTCCATAAGGAAGCTACTCTGAAATTTGTTTGGAGACACTGAAATCTGGAGTGTTGATTACATTGCCACTTCTGGGTGCTTTTAGTGCTACAACATTTAGCATATTTTTCCCTTATGAAAGAGAGTTTTCTTTTCTAATGGTATGAAATAGGAATTGTAGGTAGATAGTGCCCTGTAGAGGGTCATATCTGTGACTCAGGAGGTTTTTTTCCTTAGCCAATATGCCTACATTTTGGAGGTAAGAGGAAGGTACAAGATTTTCTAGGTACAATGTAATTTTCTATTACATTGGCCCAAACACCAAAGGCATAAAAGATTTGCAGAAGTGTTGGTGTGAAGGAACAAAACAAGAAAAAATTCGAAGTGATTGTTTCCACAGTAAATATGATCATTATTAAACACATTTTCTCTGAGTTTCACAGAGCATATAAACTTGCAGCAGACAGGACTCATATTGGACTAAGCAATGTGCAAACAGAAGGCCAAACGCATAGGGTTGGCACCACCTTCAAACAAAGAACTTAAAATGAAACCTGGGACTCCAGCTCCTTGCTCACTTGCCACCCATATATCCAATGCCCTTAACAATCTGCTGTTTCCTCTGATTGTGTGATTGAAGGTTTCTTATGCAGTAATTTTCTGTTAGACTAGACCTGATTCAGATCTGTGGTCCAAACCAAGAAGGGGGATCTGTGCCAGCTCAGGGGAATGCTTGCATCAGGTCAGTACTCTGAGAGACTTAGGGAGTAAGAGGGGCATTAGCGGTCATTCAGTGTGCTGATTCTTGTGGACTCTCTTCACAAGCATCAAATTCTTCTTCCTGCCTTCCAAGGGGGCCGTAGCCATCTCTCACAGAGTTCTGGGTTCATAATAAGACAGTTAGGATAGTGTTACCCTGCCTAAGTCTCCTTCAATGAGTCTGGTCCATGAACAATTAATTCCAGCTGTTCTTCTGTGGTCAGTGAAAGTGGGATTAAAGATGGAGGCGTGGTTACCATCTAGCTGAAGCTGGGAGGTTGGTAAGAACAGTATGCTTGTTAGTAACTGGGGCTCAATAACAGGGCCAGAATGGGTTTGTCTGGTGTGGATTTTGTAAATGGTACATGTGTATAGGAAAGCAGTGAGTGTGAATAGAATATATCCATGCCACTGGATATACTCTTGTAAGACGGTAAATATACCTTTTGTATATACTTTGAAGTTCTTATACATTAATTGATATAGTTGAGCTTTAGAGATATTTTTTATAGTATGACGTGGTCAAACACTAGAGAATCTGAGCCAACAGTAATCAGTCAGAGAGCTCTCGTCTCACAAAAACTGACATTGAAAGTGCAAGAAGAAAGTCCTTCAGCCAATGGTGAAGAGGTCTCAGCTTCATTTCTTGTTTTGCAGGGCAATAGGGAGCTCAGCAGAGGGTGATGTTGGTTGGCAGAGCTCAATCAGCTTAAAGGAAGGGAGAGGGGAGCTGGGAAGATCTTGTGACTCAGCCTCTTGGTGTTTGTGGCTGAAGGTTCCTGTCCTGTGATGTATGTGAGAGCTGTGAGTCACCTCAACAACATCAGCATTTGCCTCTTTTCAGTCACCTTTTGCACAGGGCCTCAACAAAGAGGAGAAATAAAAGATTGCCATGCCCACAAATGTAATTTTTGTTATAGGTTGTTATGGCCAAAAATCCTGCATATAGAATGATGTAGTTGGTTTGTGTTTCCTTCCTTGTGGTCCTTCTCGTTTCACTGTGGTATTTGTTCATGCAGGCATGTCCTTTATATAGGATTTCTTCACAGGCTTTTATGCTACAAACAGGAATGAACAAGCATCATCATGGTTGCACTTTGGAAAAAAACCCTCCATTTTTGGAAAATTCTTTCTCCCCATGGAACAGAAGCAAAGTAGGTAGCATTGCTGGAAGCAGTTTGGGAGGTGAAATGGATGTTTGCTTTGCAGGCTCTCCAGGGGTCACACTCTCTCTGCTGTGGGAACGAGCAAGCTGCAGGTGTTGCTGCAGTGCAAATCTCAGCCACGACTTGGATCTAGGGCTTTTCCACCAGTGCTCAGAGCTCAGCCAGGGCATGCAGAGAGCAGAGCACTCCCTGACCCTGCTCTGTGGCCACTGGCACACACAATGGGTGGAGCAGTCACCTTCCGGAATGCTGAAAAATTATCTTTCTTCCTCTTTTTATTTTTTTTTTAAGCACTTAAGCCCAACTGCTAATGGAATTTCATGATTTTAAATAATTTACATTTCCATCTGGTTTGAAAAACACCAGGTGGAGATTGCAGATTAGGATGAGTCTAAGTGGAAGGAAATGTTTGTTTAAAATATTAAAGCTAAAACCAAACATTTATGTGAACCACATTTTTGCTGTCCATTGTGCTGTGTTCTTCTCTATCATCACTTTAAATTTTGCTTTTAATTGGATGTTTTGCACATGTTGCTTATCATTATGATCGGGGAAGATGAGGCCAGTGGGGGGTGCAGGAGAGTCCATACCAAAGGGTGAAAGAGTCAGGGATTGAAGGATTCTTCAGTGTGAGTGTTTGATCATTGCATCTGTTTCTCTATGCTTTCTACAGACCTTGCTAACTTGCTTACTTGTAGGTGGAAATAAATTTGAACCTAAATAAAACAGGTTTCACAAGGGTGATTTTAAGTGAAAACATGCAACTTCCAAAGACTGATGAGAGTTTTGCTGGGGTAAAGACTGATGGTTTACTGGTGCACAGTCCAAACCTCCCACAAGGACAAGAAATTTCCTTCTCTCCCACTTGCCAGCTGGCAAGCTTTTATCTAAAATGGGGGATACAGAGCTGTGGTTTCTAAAACTGCTTCTAATACTGGAAGCTGCTAATTCCTTGATACACTTTCCCAAGTACAGCATGAAACCATGAACTCAGAGTGAGGAGCTATTGTAACAGCACCTTTCCCCCTGTACTTTGAAATAGTTCATTTTATGAAACCACATCTGATATTCATCTTCTCTCCTAGCTAAAATTCTTATATTTCAGTTCTCTGCACCAGAAGCTGTAGAGATGTTCTGGATGGTGTGTGCTCTAGCATGACATTATTCAAAATCACACCTACAATTGTAGGGATGGCATGAAAAGCTAAAGCTTGCCTTTGCTGAACAAAACTCCAGATATCAATCAGTGAAAAGCACAAGTAACACAGAGTTAAGATTGCATAAGGAAAGATGTATTTAAATAAAATAAACAAAATTTTGATCAGTGTTGCTCATACTTGCAAATTCCCAATTCAGAGGTGTCAAAAGCTCAGAAAGAATTACCTCTACCAGCCTGTAACCTGATTTACTTACCATGAGTAAAACAACTATTCCTGTTGCTCCAACCTCTGTCCAAAGATGGTAATATTGCTTTTTACTGTATGTAGGTAGTTCACATTTTCTTTATTCAGAGTTCTATTAGGACAAGAAAACTCTGATGCTTTGATGAATTTTGAAGAAAAATAGAAACAGAACATTTGCTTTTCATCTGTGTACTGTGAAGCCTATTGCCCACAGACACTGCCAGAGAGGTGAAGGGTGAAGCAGACACCCAAAGCTATAATATCCATTGGTAGATCCCAAATGTATTTGTGGCAGGTCTAAGTTACATTGTGATCCAAAAGACCAATGTATATTTTTATTGTATAGGAAACACCAGATTTTTTTTTTTGTGAGAATTTGGCTCCAGAACCAATTTGTCCGAAAGTCTCATGAGCAATTAATTGGTTTATACTAGGAGAGATGAATACTAGAGTAGATTAAAATTTTCTGCAGAAAATGTGCATGGATTTACCAAAGGAGAGGATGTATGGCATAAGCTGATTTTAATTTTGGTAAGTTTGTTGCAGAGCAAGCTGACAAGCAGTGGATGTAATTTATTTGGACTGAAAGATTTACTGTTTGGAGAAGACTTGCTTTGTGTGATAAAAGCAGTCAGATGCTGCTCATCAGGATTCAATAAAATAGCTTGGTAGGTGAAAGATAGATGAGGAAGTTATTGGTTATTTTTCACATCATAAGGTAATTGCAATGGAGGTTATGTTTCAGGAATTAGTGTTGAGTAGCTCTCTATATTGGCAATTCTAAAGGAGTATCAGTGAAAATTTGCCAGTTACAATTAAGTGAAAGGTTTTACTAAGACCAAAAGGAGAGGGAGATTATATTTAAGATGGAGCAAGAGTTTTAAGTGGCTTTGGCCGTTTAATACACTGTAACACTGGAAGCACAACGAGGATAGATGATTTCTTATATTTCAGTTCTCAAAGCAAGGAATCAAGGAATGTTAGCAGCCAAGGAATGTTAGCAGCCAAACATTCAAAGACAGGTGACAACCCACACCTGTAAATAAGTTTGAGGGGCTCTTTTTGTTCTAAAGTGCTGTTTGAATATTGTATGTTATAGTCAGGGCTAGGTTCATTTTTAATCATTTAGTTACCTGACCCAAGGACTGTGCCCCTTGACTGTGAATGTGGAGGTTATCTGTAAAGATGTGTGGTTTTCTCCCACATCCATTATTTTTGTAAACAGCTTTTACCATACTTCATTAATAGTAATCACCTGTGCAGTCTTTGCAATTGGAGACATAGCTGAGAGCTCTTCATCTGTACACATGAAAGAACTTGCATTCTGTTGATTTGCATCTTGAGTTTCTCCAATATTGGAATGTGCAGTAGGTGACTTTAAATGACTTTCTTGTTGTTTCCATCCCATTTGGGAAAAAATAGTAATCTCAGAAAAATACCCTCTAAACAATATCATTAAAGGTAAGTAAACTAATAACACATAGATTTTAGTGTTTGCTGGTTTGTGTCACTGTCTGGTAATACAATGAATAATTCATATCAAACTAGTAGAATGTAACATTTACATAAAATAATACTTTGCAAATTTATGGTAAGTACTAATTACTTGCCTTATTTGCCATGACTATGATATTAAATATTCATAAAAATGTGATTATTTCTTTGATTTGGCAGGCATTTAGATTTCTCTACAGCTTTTCACACTGCTAATTTTAATCCAGTAAATTATCTGGAAGAAAACAGTATGCAGCCGAAAAACTGTTCAAAATTCACTCCAACATTGAGCACATTATGGACGTAATGATCCATTACAACCAAACTTCAAGAAGATCTTGCAAGAAAACTGAGAATTAAACAAAGAAATATGGAGACTATCATCATTATTTATCAGACATATTTATTAATAGTTTAGAATTTTATATGCATCAAGAAACTTTCAAATAATTGGATCCACTATTATATATTTTATATTTGTGAAGTGTTTTAATTCTTCCTGTGTTAAATCTGTCGTTCATCTTTACTTTTTGTTGTCGTTACATTTTAACTCATTGGCGGGACTGAATTCTGTCTTTTGAATGTGACAGACATATACTTATTTTTTACTGTCACTTAGAAAGCAATATCCAGTATAAACATCAATTTGCACTTAGGTGTGTGTATGCTTATGTGTATATGTCTCCCTGTATGTGTGCATGTATACATTGATTCCAAGGCTTCAAAACTGCTTGTATAATTAAATCTTCATATCTGTGAATGTTTAGTACCTGCTCATCTCCCCAGCTGTGTAATGTGTATGCATTGAAATCTATCACACTTTAACTAATAAGAATAAAATCTCTAAGGCTGTGTACAGCATGTATATTATATATATGTTATACATGTCACCCCAAATGGACAGAAGTAACAGGAATCCAAAATGCTTGTCCTTAGACCCCCAGGCTTAGGTTATTTCCCTGCACTATGTACATCCTTTTCTGTTGTTTCTAGCAGCAGAGGAATAAGCAGTCAATTCAAATGAAGTAACACAATCAAAGACAACCATCAGAAAGTGGCAGTAGCAAAACAAAAAACCCCAGGAAACGTGAGTGTGAAGATTTTTGAAATAGAACAGAAAATAATTTATGCAGTATGTGCAATATGTAACGGTAGCTGTAGAATTATCTTTGTAACTTTTATAATCAAAGCCTGCCCTGGTTTCCTATTTGTTTGTTTGGGTTTTTTTTTTTTGCTTTAGAGATTTTGTACCAAAGAAGGTGCATTGTCAGCACACCTACTCCCAGTTTCCTGTCCTCTCAGCCACCCAGTGTCTTGCTACCCAGGGATAGCCCCAAGGAGGGCTATCAGGAAGCGTGCATCCATCCCTGAACACCTGCTCAATTAAAACTTTGCTACTCATCACTTAAATATGTGTGAAACTTTCAAAGATACACAAATGTTTTAAACCCTTTGATTAAAAGTTAAACTGATGACTGATAACTTGCAAACAGCACCACTAACCATATGTAAAAATACAGAGTTCCTGTATCACTGCTTAAAATAAACATTTGGAAAAGGTTTTGAAATATCAATCTGCTTCTTTGCTGTACAAATAAGGAATGTGAAATGAAATGTAGCTCTGTTAAGTCTAAACAAAAGAAAACAAATTTTGTCTTTGGTCTTAAACAGCTCAGTCCTGTGTAAGACTTGCAGGAGTTTGACAAATTGCACAGGTTACTGGAGCAAAATTTAGGTTCCAGACCTGCATCTGATATTCTATCCTGCACAGCAATGCCCTGAGCATAGGATATGTCACTTGAGCACTTTGGCACTGAAACCTCCTGGGGCATTTTCCCCCATGGCACAAGGTAGGGCAGAGCTGGGGCATGTGGCGTTTTCCCTGAACTGACATAAAGTGCCCACAAGGAAATCCATTGCTCCTAATTCCAGCTGCACCCAGGGTCATGGCTTGGTAATGCTCCCCAGAACAGCTCTCTGCTCTATTCATATGGCTTCATGCCGCCTCTTTCTTTCTAATTTAAAGGGCAGAAGTTTCTGATGAAATTTCTGTCTGACACACCACTTGGTGTTTGAGGCGTGTTGTGTAAAGATGACTTTACTTCCGGGCTAAATCAGATATTAAATAGATGAAAGATACATGTCAAAAATCCTGCACTGTGGTGTCCAGGAGGAGAAAGGGAATGTACAGTTCAAGGGACACATTCTGCATATATTCTGCTGCTGGTTCAATCAGCCCAGGGTCCTATGTGCTTATTGGACTGGAGTTCTTGACCTTAAATAAATGTGAGATGTAGTAGACCTGATTGCCATGTGTTTAAGGAAAAACCCTTCTGAAAGCTTGGTGGTTTCATATGTACAAAGTCAGGTAGTTTTTATATATATCAATGCTAGTACCTTGTCACCTGTGAATTCACTATGTAATTAAACTTCTGAAGCTGTACACTTACTGACATGTCTTTTGCAAGTGAAATGAAATCCTTTGTTTTTACATGTTTTGACAATGTGAAGTGGGGGCAAGTGAAGCAGAGTCTTAAAATCCCCCGTGCATCTCTAATGGAGCCTCTTCTTGTTGCTCTATACTAGTCTCAGGGGTGAAAACAGAGTTCATTGAAAAAAACCACAAAACATTTCCCTTATGTCAAAATGAGAAACTAATGATTTGTATTTCTATTCTCCAAGAAAAAGCACTAGTCCCTTCAAATGGGAAAAACTCTTTTTCCTTGTAACCCTGTGAGCTGCGTAAAAGAGGCCGCACGCTCAAAGTCGAAGGGAAGCCAGAGGAAAATGGCATGCAGGAGGTCAAAGCAGTTCACATGCTCATCGACAGCTGTTTGCACCATATGACAGATCTAAAGGCAACTTCAGAGCTGTCTCTACAATATGTGGAGCTTACCAGAGATATAGAAGCTGCTGGGTAATGTCATTTCCCATAAAAAACGTTGGTAAATTTGGCACTGTGTTTTATGGACTGTAGTACCAATGGTAGCCTTAATTCATGATGTTGACTAACCTGATCTCTGTCTACTACAAGGTGCCCCATTTTGTGAATGGGGGAAGGGCTGTAGACATTTTCCACCTAGACTTCAGGAAAACCCTTGACATCCTTTCCCACAGTATTCTCTGGGAGAAACTGGCTGATCATGGCTTGGATGGGTGCACTATTCACTGGGCAAGAAACCTGCTGGGTGGCCAGGACAGAGAGCGGTGGCAAATGGGGTTGTAGCCAATTGCTGGCCAGTCACAAATGGTGCTCTCCAAGGCTCAGTAATGGGGCCAGTCCTGTTTAATGTCTTTATCTACAATCTGGATGAGGGGATCGAGGGCACACTCACTTTGCAGGCAACACAAAGCTGATCAAGAGTGATGATCTGTTGGCAGGCAGGAAGGCTCTACAGAGGGGTCTGGACAAGCTGGATCTGTTGGCCAAGGCCGTCAGTATGAGCTTCAGCAAGGCCAAATGCCAGGTCCTGTACTCTGGTGTCAACAACCCCGTGAGGGCTTGGGGCAGACTGGCTGTAAAATTTCTTGGTGGAAAGGACTTGGGAGTGCTGGTTGACAACTGGGTAAATGTGAGCCACAAGTGTGCCCAGGTGGCCAAGAAGGCCAAAGGCATCCTGGCTTGTATGAAGGACAGTGTGGCCAGCAGGAGCAGGGCAGGGATTGTCTCCCTGTACTCAGCATGGGTGAGGCTGCACCTGAATCCTGTGTTCAGTTCTGGGTCCCTCACTGCAAGAAAAACACTGAGGTGCTGGAGTGAGTCCAGAGAAGGGCAACTGAGCTGGGAAAGGGTCTCAAGTACAAGTCTCATGAGCTGAGGGAATTGGGGTTATTTCACCTGGAGAAAAGAAGACTCAGGGGGGACCTTTCTCTTTACAACTGCCTGAAAGGAGCTTGTGGTCAGGTGGGGCTCTCTTGTCACAGGTAACAAGAGGAAATGGCCTCAAGTTGTACCAGGAGAGTTTTAGACTTGATATTAGGAAAAATTTCATCATTCATTGAAGGTGTCAATCATCAGACCAGGCTGCCCAGGGAAGTGGTTGAGTCACCATCCTTGGAGTTGCTTCAAAGAAGTGTAGGTGTGGCACATAGAGACGTGGTTAACTGGTAGACTTGGTTGGCAGTGTTAGGTTAACAGTAGGAGTCAGTGATCTATGAAGTCTTCTCCAACATTTTATATGATTTCATGATTAATACTAACAAAAAAAAGCCAAGGAAGAATTGGAACTGGATATTCATTTATAGGATGTTCTCTGAGAGTACAACCCATGGCTGCTCAGCACTGTCTGTATCTTAGCCTGTTCTGTTTTGTTTTTCTTATATTGGAAACACAGGAATTAAAAAGAAATTTCACATGTTATTGCCCTGACTTGCACTTCTCTAAAGGTCACTTGGGTTCAGCTAGCTAGAATTTTGCAAGAAACAAGTCTGATTGCATCCTACTGTTAGTTGGTAACAGTAGGTGAGAGAAGATAAGTGAAAAAACCCATTAACCACTAAATGTGGGTTGTAGATGTCACAATATAACAAAACTATTAAAATATTTTCACTTGATGTGATTCTATAAAATTGCTAGCCAGCTGTTTTTCATAACTTTGCCATAGCAGACAGTAAGACTGATGGAGGGAAAGAAATGACTTAGGAGAACTTTGAGAACTTTTTTTTCTAATTAATTGTATCAATGTTGAAATAAAGGTTGGCTAAAACTGTTAGTTCTTAACAACAAAATCAGAACATTCCAGTCATGCTCAAAGGTCATTCTGCAGTGAAAAAACGATATAAGGTGTTGCTATAAGGTATAAAGTTGCTTTTCATTGCCTAAATTGAACCATTAGTCTCTGATCCTGGAAACTTTTTTTGCACAACATTTAATAATCCAAATAACATCACTGTTATATTCAGAACCACCCAAGTCCATCAGGTCTCCTCAGCGATGGTAGTGAGTACCTAAGATCCTGACCTGCATAAATCCCCTTGTCTCGTTCTGGAGGCTGCTACTTTTATGCATGGTTTGTGAGGTAGATAGCTCATACAATTCTTAAGATGAAATGCTCTGTATAAATAGTTAATTTATTTCAACGTGCATTACCACTACATCTCAAGACACATACCAGAGCCCATCTTGTGCTGTCCTGCTGGAAAGACAATCTGCCACAAGTCTGGACTTTAAGGGATCATTTTGAGAAGTGTTGGAATTGCTATATGCAGAAATAGATGTGTTGCAAACTTCAATCACTGTAGGAAACCTGCTAGAAAATGTGGCTGCTCAGTTAATGAATCTGGAGAGTCAGATGGGCATAGTGAAAGAAGACGGGAAAGCATAGAAACTGAATTTTCACCTGAGAAGATCAGCACGACATTTTCCAGGGTTCATGGAATATTATTTATATGTTTTACTCTTAAGTTTTTTCACCATCTCTTCAATTGAAATATCTTCTTCATCTAGAGAGATAAGGTAAAATCAAGAGAGTATAGCATTAGTTCCTTCTTGATAATGGTTTTAGAAGTAAGGATAAAAGTTGCAGGAACTTTCATCACAGAAATAATTATTATTATATTGACTCTATCTTGCAGAGTCATTATTATTCCTGTTTTGTAAAGAAACAGCTTTCAAAACTGCAACAGGCACCTATGTCTGGGTTGACTAGAACTGTCCTTACTATGGAATTTCTCTTTTACTCATGGGATGAGCATGTGAGAAAACAGAGATGGGACTTGCCAGCTCCAGCAATCAGGCCCAGCAGATAAAGACAATTTTTCTCTATACTCTGAAGTCCTTTTCTGGTGAAAATCCTCTGCAGCAACAAAGTGGTTGAAACTCACCTTTGGGGGTTGTGCTGGTAGTCTATGGCTTTATGAGATGTAACAGGAGTTACTCTTGCACCACTCATATAGAGTTTCTCTAAAGAGAAGTCTGGAGCAGCACTTTCAGAGACAGAATAATTATGTCTTACTCTGATTTCTGACATTGCTTAGTAGAAGATGTACTGCTGAGAGAGATTTTTGCCGTATTAAATACATTTTAAAAGAATTAGCTGAGAGGGACTTTAAAAATGTATTTATTTGATATTCTTTATGATGAAAACTGGGACACTGGTGCAGAGGTGTGAATCAGAGTCTTTGTCCTTATGGATTCCTTTAAGAGCAATAAATACAAAGAGCACAGATTATAGGTCTACAAGATGAACACCGTTCTATGCATGCACCTAACATCTAAACACAGTGGAAATTGATTATTAGCATATCTATTTATAAATCAATACAATTGTAATTCAGCTTATTTAAACAACAGCCTAGAGGTAAGAAAAACCTTTATTGCCTTAGAGAAAATGATACAGAAACATCATGTAACATGTAGGTGAATACAATCTTAGAGGTCACTTGTATATTTTTTGCTTTTGTCAGTAGAACCAAATTAGATCCCTCAAAACACTAAAATTAAGAATATTAAATTAGTGATAAACAAAGGTTTAAATATGTTGCATGAGGGGCCATAATCCCATGTATTGAAAAAGGCAAAAGGGAGTAGAATGTCACATGTATAAACAAAGATTCTTTCTGACCTTATTGTGGTACTTCCGTTAAGTGTAAGATTGCATTAGGAAATGCTGCACAGTAATGGCAATTGATATTCTTTTCTAGTTTCTGCTAGAAGCAGCTCTGGTATACTCAGTTTCCTATTTTTCCCTGGATGCCCTAAGTTATATGGAAAAGATATTTATACTGTAAGCCATTTGGATGACTGGAGGACTCTCAGGATAAAGACATAGGATGCATATTCTGCTGCGGAGGTCTTTATACCGCAGAATTGATGGCTGATTACAAAGCAGCCTGAAAATCTAATTACAATTGGCAACCAGGAGATGAGGGAAGACTGCAGACAATTTTCCTCTATTTTTATACACAGTCCTTGTGGCATTCACATTGCTTTCAATAAGTGTGCTTCTGGCAAAAGCTGTCAATGATGGTAATCGTCTGGATGAGCGGCTTCGGCGAGGCTGCGAGCCTGACCTCCGCCACTGCAATCATCGCCGTCATCAGCGCGGGGATGCACGCTGCTCCAGAGCCAGAACAAGTGCTGCAACTAGACAGTAATTGCAGATTGTTAATGATGGTGCCATTGATGATGCTTTCTTTTTGTTTGTTTGTTTTTAATTGAAGAGACATTATTCTGGGGTAAAGTCTACAGTGGAGAATGATTAACACTAAAACAAGGAGGAAATGTGTGGAAGTAAGTGAGACAAACATTTCATGTGTATTATTCTGCTACATCTACCTCACCTAGTACATAATCAAAGTACATAACACCTTTCTGTTTGAAAAGGGGGGGCATGAAATTCAAAGTTTGATTTAAAATTAGTTAAAATCCCAGAGATAAACTGTGCTTTTGAGCCAATTACAGTATCCAGTGAGTACTATGAGTACTGGATATGAGCACTCAGTGGTCCAATTATTACAGCTCACCAGTGATGGATATAGGGCTGATGCCGAATAGGGCTGAAATACCAGTTTAGATACTTGCAAATGTTCTCTGTTTAACGGAAGTGAGAGCACAGACCAAGGATACATAGGATTCTCTAGAAATCCTGAGGTCTGGAATTCTCTGCCAAAGTTGTAATAATGTCAGATTAAGTACTTAATTTTCCTAATGATCCTAAGGCATTCTATTCTACCTTGTATTTTCAATCTGTAGGAAAGCTTAAAATTTACATAATGGACTTTATCCTCTGGATGGATATTACCAAACATCATGGAAGTTAGTGTATGACTAACACTTTTATGTCTCTTTAGTGTTCTCGCTCTTTCTGAAAATTTGAAGACACAAAGAAAAAGTGGGTTCTACTTTTCAGCACTTGTCTGGAGGAATTTTACAACTCCTGGACCTGAGCTGACAACTCCTGAATACTGAGAAAAATGGTTTACAGAAACCAGAAATTCCCATGGAAACAGAAATTTTGGGCCTTGAGTGAAGAAGAATTGTTCCCCATGGTAGAATAATGAGTGTCTGGAAGACTTATCTGGCACGTGGGAGTTTCTTTCCCTCTGTACTGAGCACAAAAAAGTTCGCTGAACTTAATACCCAAATGTCATGGTGGGGTGTTTGACTTCCTGCTTCTAGCTTTTTATTTGTCTGCCTGATCTTGGATGAATTAGCACTAAGCCAAACAGATGCACATTTTTCTGTTGCACTGTATCATGGGTGTAGACACCAAACACACTCCGTGTCAACTCTACAGACTTGTCTGTGACAAAGTGTAATTGCTCAGCCATATTTCCTTAAAGACATATCTCCTAAAAAATAAATCTGAAGAATTCAATGGGCTTCTTCCAAAAGTTGCACTGAAGACTGATGGAATGTAATTGCAAATGAAATTTTTGCTATAAAGTGATATTAATTAAAACCTAATTGTTAATGTTGTTAAAGGACCAGCTAGTACATCCTTATTGAAGGGGACATCTGGTTCCAACCAAGTTTCTAGAACTTTGGGATATTCTTCACAAACTTGCAGCTACAAGTGTTGCTCTCACTAATGGCAAGATGAAGTGAGTAGAGCCATGCATGCAGCTGAAAGTGGTAACCTGTGGAGAAATGTGCCTCTACTGTGCCCATGATTTAGTTTAGCTCTGAGATTTTGTGATCCCTTATGAGGGAAAGACTTCATCATCTAGCTGCGTTTCAGCAGCCCTTAAAAAACAGTTGATCTCATTTCTTTTCTGTGAGCGTAACTCCCCACTGTGTGAAAAAATGCTGATAAAATGCTGATGGCTTCGTTGGTGGAACCTGGAAGTTCAAAGATGCCAGTGAACATGATGAAGGGGATGAAAACACTTTCCTTGGAGCCTCTGTGTTGCTTATGTTGTACTCTTTAGGATAAATAAAGTGCTGTCATAAACACAGTGTCTTTCAAGAGCAGTAAATTCACATTAAAGTAATTGGGCCAAATTAGTTTCTTCTTTAACTCTCCTGCCCTATCCAGCTGGCACCAGATATGAATTTGCTCCAATTTCTTTAAATCTTGAATCTGCATGAAGAATTTCAATTATATTAATCCTGGTATCACGAATAAATATTTTGGTCTCAACACAGGTAGGAGGATAATTGTTCCTCCTCTGATATTTGAGGGCCTTGTGGGCCTATCAAGACATTTACTAAAAAACAATCCTTATGTGTAATCTACTAAAATGAAATTAGAAGTGTGTGGTCATATATATCCAGTCAGTCTCTTGGCCAGGCCTGTGCAGGTAAGCCTGAGATGAGAGGTCATGTTTGCTTGGAAGGTAAGGATAGGAATAACAATAGCACATAAAACATAAAAGGCTATTGCCTCTCACCTTATACATATGTTCATGTTAATGACTCATTATTGGCTGCTTATTGCCAATCCAGCCTGATTTTCTACAGAAAACAATGGCACATGGTGAGAACTCTTCCCTAACAAAAATTGCATCCTCAGGATTAGAGCTTGACTTCACCTTTTAAACTGACATAGCGCTTTTCTCTTCTCTGTGGAAAAGGTTTCATCACAACAGCACTTAATGGTGCTGAAACACCTTCTTTTGCTAGCAGTTCACAAAGCCCTTTCTAGATGTAAGACAGGGGTAAGTGGAAGTCAGACAATACAATGCTGTGGACGTTCTTAAAAGCCTTGGCTTGCACTTGCCGCATACCAGAGTCCAAAATTCAGCACCCATACACTGTTCTTACTACAGAAAATGTAAATTACTGCAGAACACCTCACCTATCTCTTGATATGATGGTTGGTAAATACTTTCTATTGGGGGCACTTCTTAAAATGGAATAAGATCCCATAAAATATTCCGTACACATCCTATGTTAATGAGGTCTTAAAACTTATGAGTACAGGAGAAGAGCAAGGTACTGCACTATGTTAGACCATTGATTAAATTAAGCCATGAAATTATGGCCCATTATGAAAAATGCATGCTCATTTTACTGTTATCTCCTTTCCTCTCTTCCTCTGTGTTTGTATATTACATCTGTGTGTTGTCTGGTCATAAACCTGGCTTGTAAAATCTCTGTGGAGGAATCTGTCTTTATTACAGCGTGTGCGCAGCCCCAGATGTAGCGACAGTCCCTGTTCTTGACAGGCACCTCTTTGCTCCAAGATGACCAATAATGTACCTCTCAGAAAGGACCCTACACCACCACAGAACCCTTCTGCCCTTCTCATTCAAATGCTTAACTGCATTTGCTCTCAGAAGCTGCTCACTCATCAGGCTCCTGCACCTTCGAACCACCCGGCTGATCATTCAGGAACCATCCTGTTGTTTTCCCAGTTGTAGCCCTGCCAGGGCGAGTGAAGTGACACTTCAGGAGATGGCAAATACCTCCTGCTGTGCACTGAGATGATTGTGCTGTGCTGTACATGGGAAATACTTATTTTCTCTGGGATGCCAGTGCTATTTCAGAGACACTGAAATAGTAATAAGGCTCTTTTTGTTTGTTTTTCAGAAGAGTGTGTTTGCATGAGCACATAGCAGAGGTGTAAAATGTACAGCCAGGTCCTTCCTGCAGTGTTGCCCAAGGGATGTTAGGAACAGAAGTGTGTTCCTCACATTTTTCTTTATGGTGAATTTTATTCTTTGCAATTTTTTTGAACATTCAGCCAACACTCAGCGCTCCTCATCTTCCTCTGGGTGTTTGGGAAGGCAGGCTCGTCACAAGCAGCTGCTCGTGATAGTGCCACCAAGGTCCTTTGCTGCATTTCCAGTGCTGGAATTCAGTGCTACCAATGATTTATGTATGTATATCTTCACAAATGTCAAAAATAAACCCTTAAAAACAGAACCTGCCCTCTGAAGGTTTAAATATTTCAAAGTAGCTTTTCAATGACTTTCTGTTGTACTAAATTCCTTAGCATTTTACAAAAGTGTGAGTTTAGTCAATAAGCATAAGCATTTGAAAAATAGACATCATATGAGTTTTGCTGGGAATAAAGAAAAGAATTTTTGGCAACAGAAAAAAAAAATTCCTACAAAGCATTTAAGTAATATAGAATGTTTAAACAAAAAAACCAGCACTGGATTCCCAGCCAAGCAATGTACTGCTCTGAGAGACAACTGAAAAAAAAAGCATGCTAAATTATTTCCCAACACAATTTGTGAATAAGTAGGAAGAGCCTATCATTTAGATGATTCAGCTCTGTCTTCAGATGATATAAATTCACAGACTTATCTAATAACTGCTTTTGAAGGTGGCTACTTTTTTTATTTCTTTTATCATGCTTCGGAAAATACGTAAGTGATGTAAAAAAGATGATGCAATGCTTTGGTTTCCCAGCTTCACCAGTTTCTTAATTCAAAATTCTGCATTTTTTCATAAATGGCCTTCATTTGCTTTAAAAAATATTTCCCCTAAAATGCTTAGCACAAGACTAGCAGTCTCAAGCTGCATCAAGGGAGATATAGGTTGGATATTAGGAAAAGGTTTTTCACAGAAAGAGTGATAAAGTACTGGAATGGCCAGCCCGGGGAGGTGGTGGAGTCACCATCCCTGGATATGTTTAAAGCAGACTGGATGTAGCACTTGGTGCAATGATCTATTTGAGATGTTAGGGCTGGGTTGGACTCAATGATCTTGAAAGTCTCTTCCAACCTAGAAATTCTGTGATTCTGTGATTCATCTAAAAGGCCATATTCAAATGCCTTGTTAAGAGCTGAGTTAATTGAGCAGTGGGATTGACAGCCAGGTGTGGTGTCATCCTGGTGCTGTGTTGATTCAGTGTACACTTTGCTTTGTGGGTTTCACTTGCTTGTGTGTATTTTCCTTCCCAGATGTGATGGGGAAAACTGGTCATCTGAGCAGCTGGTCAGAAAGGGACAGGGAGCAATGAGTGGTGGTGGCCACTGGGCTTGCATGGGGTGGCACCCAGCCCAGCAGAGCTGGGACACAGAGGGATGTCCCCATCAGAGTGAGTGCCCTGTCCCATGGTCCTCATCATGCTGTGTGGCATCATCTGGGAAGCCACCCATAGAATATCTGCCTGATTTTCTTCAATAAGCACGAGCTAGAGGTTAATAATGTGGGGATGTTTGATTCCCTGCTGTTTTAAGTAATTTCATGGGGAAACTAATATGATAGGACATCAGTTAAAAAGGTTATTATCCTCATCAATCTACAGCACTTCTTTCCTATTATTTCCCACAAGTTTCTTGGCCTTACCCCTCCTCTCCTCACACGTACTGAAAATGAGTCTTTGGAAGGATGGTCTGTGGTGGGGTGGAGGCAGAAAGCCCGATCCCCAGCTGCTCTCTAGTCAGCACTCCTAGGGATGTTATTGTCCCCTCCTCACCCTGCTGGAAGTCTGGCAGCACCCTGACTGCCCTTCCTGATGGGGCTGGAGGATGTTCTCACCGCACACTCTGAAAGGCTTGGCTGGCAACTCGTCAGCTGGAGATCAGTTTTACATTGTCAAACACAGAATGGTGGTCCACCACATACCTTGGATAATCTGCTGATCTTATGTCTTTCCTTCATTTCTTTGCTTTTAAAACCACATAGTGGGTTTTTTTACAGACTATTTAGGTGACGTAACACCCCTGTTTGTATATTTTTTTTCTTTCTCTTCTAAGTTTCTGCTGATTTCTCTTTGACACACTATTTTTCTTTTTAGCCCCTTTCTCTCCCTTCCCATTCCTTTCTCTTTTGTGTGCTCTGGGTCATCTTACACCTTTCATCACTTTCTCTCTCTAAAATATTAGAGATTTAGTAGCCTGGTTGGCTTTGCAATACAAGTCTTGGGAATGTTTTGTTGTGGTTGATAATGGGAGACGGTGTTTAAAATGGTACTTGCAAGGGGCTGCAGTGCCTTGACATAGGAGTTTGGCCAAGGAAAAAACAATTTTTCTCCAGTAAAACTACAAGCTGCAATTAAAAATTGATTAGTGAAGAAATTTGTCTATATATCTCCCCCCACATTTTAATAAATTCCTCTAAGTTCCTCTTTTTAGTGGCAAAGGGGTAGTAGGGAAGACTATTAAAACAGGAAAAGATTGCAAAAGTATTTTTCAAATTCAGTAAAATATTTTTACAATTATTTTCCAAAATGAAAAGTGGTGTGTTTAAAAGCAGCAGAGGAAAAACTCTTTTGAAGTCTTGAAACAGAAATAGAAATTGCCCTTTCTCTATAGTAACCATGTGTTAGAGTCCTAAGTTGCCAATAATACTCAAGACAATGCTGTGATTAAATGTTAAAGAAAATAAAGTTCTCTGAACTTGAGAAATGTGATCTGGAGCTTGGCAGCATTGTTTCATGGACTTTGAGCACCTGAGGTAAGTCCCTGATTATAGCACTTCATTTTAAGAGATATTGGTTACATTGACCCAAGCCAAAACAAAGATGGATAAATAGTTTCAGTTTAGTAGAAGCCTACTAACTGGATTTGAAGGGAAATATATATATTTCTGGATAGTCTCCCTTTGAGCTCTGAGTAAACATTCAGTTTATCAAAACCTGTGGCATAAATCTATCCTTAGAAATTTTGAAAATTTGCAGAGATTTTCTCAGTCAAACTTAAATGTATTTTAGTTTCCTTTTTTTCCCAACCAGCTCAAGCTCATATAACAGGTAAAATTTATAAAGATATTTACAAAAAAAAAAAAAAATCAAATGCTTTAGGAATACATGTTATTTACAAGCCTATTTTTCCCTTTTTGTTTTGCATTTATGAAGCTGAATACACTGCAGCTGAAGCATGCGGGGTCTCCGTGATCTGAGTGTGAGCCTGAAATCTGGTTACAATTAAATGGCTTCAAGTTATTATGAGCTTCTAGCTGGAGGGGGACGGGTAGGAGTGGGGCCAATATAAACAACCATTCCCAAGTGATATTAGTGGTAGGAAAGTGGGTGAAACTCCCCCAGAACATTCTGCCTAAAGGCACTTATGTACAGAACATCACATGCATTATTCGGTAGCTCCCCCGGTATAGTCTGAATTCACACTTGTGGGTTTCACTGGTTCTCAGGCACATTATTACCTATGAACCATATTTTAAAATGCATTCTGAGATTTGAGCTAATAATGTGAATGACATTCAGTGAGATTGCCAAATGCTGGTAATTTACTTTCATTTTCACATTAATGTGGGCCCACCTGTGATGAATTGGAAACTAAATAAGCACATCAGTTTTAATTAGATATTTCAGTGGCTGGATCTAGTTAAACAGCAGCATTCATTCCTATCTATTAAACAGTCAAAGAGACTTCTGCATTCTTCACAGTAAGTTCTCTCTCCTCCCAACTCACCTTCTTTTCATTGCTTTCCTCTCTTTCTTACTGGAATATTTTAGAGGAGATGGTCTAATCAACAGACATCCTACTGACTTAATAATACAGCTATCAGAGAATTGGCTAATATAGATGATTTTCCAAATTATATGGAAATTTTGAAGGCTCTCATTAGTATTTTATTCTGTGAGGAAAACAAAACAAAATTCAAAGAAATCAGAATTGGTTCACGGCTAGGTTTAATAAAATGGAAATGGCTTTCTATTGACAGTCATGGGCTTCTGCCACTGCGCCTTTGGGACCCAGTTTCAGTTAGCTGGTGAAACACTGGGTACCAGCTGGAACAATTTCCAGCCCTGTGGGGGCAGGGACCTGCAAGAGGGATGGAAATATTCAGTGTTCTGATGGAAGGAGTCAGGCCAGCAGCATGGGAAGGGATTGTTTCCCTCCTGGCCTGGGTGCTGGTTACAAAAACTGTGTTGTGCCTCAATTTCCCCACCAATGAGTCTCCACTAAGACCAAAAGGCAAGCTTAATATGCTGAATTATCAGTGTTTTTACTGAGGCTAGCAGCAAGCTGTTGTTGTTTTCTGTTTCAGTTGCCAGTCATTCGGTGAAATAACAATGCTTCAGTCTGAGGACTTTGTCTTTGCTGCTCAAGTGAATGCAGAGCTTTTCTCCATCTCTATTTCATCTTTTCTCCAAGAGTTTTGCAGTATGGCCCTCATTTCCAAGGCAGTTTTCAATAGAAACTTGAGATCAAGGCTGCTGCTGTATCCAACAAGCCTGTTTTCAAGGCAGCTTTGTAAGAGAGAAAGGGCACCAGGTTGAATCTTAATCTATTTTTCATTCTTCTGTAACATCTTGACATATTGAATGCCAGCTTAGGGGAAAAATAAGTCTATGCAATTATATTTCTCTTTGCAAATAAAACTAATTTAGGTAACTACTTTTAGTGATATTAATTAATGATTAACAGACATAGCAGATGTAGGTGTAACCTAACAGGAATAAATTTTGAACTAGAGCTTTCCTTGTGCCTCTAACTTCCTACTCACTAGTCAATTAAGAGGTGACATGCTTGGAACACCTTTTAGGAGAGCAGCTGATATTGGTAAAGTTGATGTTTTAACTTACAACTAGCTTTGTGTTTTTACTACCTCTGGCTCTATTTTTCTGATTTGTATTTTGAAGAAAGGTCAAAAAAGTTCATAAATACAGCAGATACAGTGCTGACAAAAACCAGGTTTATTGGGAGCCAGAAAACATGTAAAAACCTTGGAAAATATTTTGCCCAAGCCCATCTTTTTTGCCTTGACATTTCAGTCTACTAGCCAAGAAATATTTTGGGGTGCATTTTGTGAATAACCATGTTATTCAGAAAGAACACAAGAAAGAGCAGAGAGAACCTGACACTAAATTCATATCCAATTCAAATTTTGGGCAGTTTAATTTAAAAATATATATGTTCTTATACAAAAGAATTTAGCATTAGAGCTCAAGACTAATGGTCTACAACTGACCATGCTCTCTGAGCATAACCTACAATGTTTTCTCAACACATACCCAGGCTGTGGTGGTCTACAAGATGGTGTGTGAGATTCCCAGGAGAAGATCCTCGGCTTTCCTTCCCCAAACCCTCTCTGAAAGGGGAAAGCAGTTCTCTAAATAATCCCAACCTGCTGAAAATAAAACTGGGCTGACAGCTTCATAAACCCAAGTGTACTGCTTTAAGCACATTCCAGAGCATTTAATCAGGCAAACATATTTTGATGAAAATGTTTCATGTAGTACCTTTAAAGAAACAGAAAAGATGCACTAAATGAACACAGTAGTGAGGAAAATATGATTTAGCACCCCTGGTTTTAGATAGCCTCCCGCTCCCAGAACAGCAGAGAGTTGTAATAAAGCCTGGCTGAAACTGAATTTAAAGAATATAGTTTAGGGAGATTTAGTGCTACGTTGATATATCTTTTACTAGCATGAGTAGTAGTCATTGTCTTCAGCTAACCCTTTTCATACTTTTAAAATGTATGAGTTTTAAAACCCCCCTGTCCTAGGTCCTAGTCTTGCAAAGAATTGTACATAGCAATATACACCAGTTGCTAGATTAATTCAATCTTCCAGCATGTCGACTCCTTTAATTTGGAATAGTGAGAAAGAAAAGGTGGTCCAGGAACAGGAGCATAGCAAGAGGGGTCTGGCCTGGCTGTGCATGCCAGCAGCTGCCCCTTCAGAGGGCCTGAACCCACAGCCATCGAGCAGAAGTCAGTGAGATAGCACAGCTCCCTCCCTTTTTCTGAATTTAGGGGTAGGGGGATAATGCTTAGTTGCCTAAAATAAAGAATATAATTAAAGCTAAATCTAGAAAGTACCTTGAATCCTGTGTAGAGCTTGTTCATGGAAAGGACAGAGATTGAGGCATGAGCATGTGCAAGTGCTCTGTAAATAATAAGGCATCAAAGGGTATTTTATGACTCAGATGAAATGCTGTTCAAAAAGGCATTTCCAGGAGCTTGTTCAAAATGTCTGTGTGAGAGAAAAATGGGTTAAATTTTCTAGGCAGATATTGACTCATCATATCATAACAAAACCTGCTAGAGCTGGTTAATGATGTGTCTGATACTTCAGCAAGTGACATAATGTTGAAATTTGGAATCAAAGCTGTCAGGAAATTGCTCCTTGCTCAAACACACAATATTCATGATGAAAACCTGTTGTAATCTCCCTCTCCTGAGCCATTATGCTAAAGGGGCAAGAGGGAGTATTGCCTGGTGACATTTCTTTCTGATCCTTCTTGAAGTGCTGCAGCTTTCAGAGAAGTTTCTGGGCATGGTTTTGTCTGATGACTGCTAATGTGATACGGCAGTCCTTCAAAGGAGCAGAATGCATAGGGCTGCAGCTTTGGGGCTTATTTATGCAATCAGCAGATATGACTTTTTTTTTCCCTCCCAGCTAAATAGCTCAACATGCAAGCAGTAAACTGAAGGGCACAGTCCTTTCCAGACTGTACTGCCATTTCCCCCCTCTTTTTAAGCTGGCAGCCATGCTCCTTGGAATTCTGGTTCTCTCAGCTTGCTGCTTGGAGGTGGAGTAGGATAATGTCAGGAAAGAATCCATTCTGGTTTGTCTCTTCCTAATGATAAAATTGCAAGCGCTCGATTGTGTATTGGTGTCTGCTAGTCAGCTCTACCAATGATTTTATGCTATAGTAGTGGTGTGGAAGAAAAGTCATACCTCTACTACGCAATTAGTTAAGGCAGAAATGTGCTAAAATCTTTAAAGATGGTCAAATTGCTAAACACTCTCTGTCTGTGATGTAAATAGAGGTAGGTGGAAGTTTTATCTTTGACACTGACTCCCTTCTTTAGATCAGCAAAGCTATCTACCTTTTATTTTTGTGGGTGTTCAGGGCTTTCTGCTCCGGCTAGCTGAGATCTTTCTGCCCTGCTCCCCTTGATAACTCGTGGGGGTTCAATCTCCAGGCTCCACGTGGTCTGAGGCTTGGTGCAAATGAAGAGTGGATTCTGCTCTGGTTAGGAGATCTTTATTCCATGTGGGATGGAAGGCAGAATGGCTGAGAATGGCCGGTTCACCTTTTATGTCACCTCGGGTGATACCTGAACCAGGGGGGTGTCAGGTCCAATAGGGAAGTTAGAGGGGAGTGGTCAAGGCCAAGGTTATTCTACACTACAATGGGGAAGGGTGGCACCCGGGCATCTTGCCAATAGGAGAGGGTCAACCAGGGTGATTGACAAGACAGGGTGATACCACCAAGGGGTTGGGATAGGGGGGTCAGGGGAATGGAATGAACCATTTACAATCTGATTACACACTGTAACATATTTTGATTTTTTGTTTTGTTTTGTTTTGTTTTGTTCCAAGATTAACTTAATGGTTTAACACAGCAGGTAAATGTGTAGTGTCTGGGGTGGAATTCAGCCTCTCAACTTTAAGGGCTGAATTTGGGGTACTGGTACATCTCTGATGGGAAATTGAGGTGAATGAGTTTGTTCCTGCCTGTATGCCTTTAAATAGAAATTGCTGTGGCTAAATCAAAGATGTCTGGTCCACCCATGAATCAGTTCCTGGGCTGCCACTCCTGGCTGGGTTTGGGGTTCAAGTGCAGTATCCTCAGGTGGCACAGCATGATGGGCATGGGGCATCCGCACCGAGCAGTCGCGCCTCTAGAGCCCAGAGTAATTAATGTCATAATTAAGCATAAATCTGAAAGTGTTTGGACTTTGGGAAGGTTTAGGTGGAGCTCAGGTGAAATGACAGCTTAAGCTGGATCATGATGAGATACCTGGGTTTTGGTCATGTGTGTTGGATTAGATTTATGTGCCCAAGGATCCTCAGGCTCTGCATTGAAGTGCCCGATGACTTAAAACATCTAGAGCTTTGGGCATGTTGCTCCAGCTCGATCCTCACAACACACATGAAAGGCCTGTGATGAAGATATCTGTTTAGATTAAAACAACATTCAGGTTGTCAGAACAGTCTTTAAACTATGCTCCCAGGGTAAATCAATGCAGTGGTTTGTCTGACCCCCAAACCAGACAAAAAAGCAACAAAGACCCAAAGTTGAGGGCTGGGCTATGGGATGGAGGTGGCTAGAGTGCTCATGTTTCAATTCTCTCCAATTGTCAGCATGCTCACAGGCAATGCTGTGCAGTCCCGTGGCATTGACCATTTGGTGTGAGACTGGATCCTGCTTTGCTACAACAACCACCAGTTCAGACCAGGCACTGCCTACCTCAGGCCATCTCACTGGTACCAGCAGTATCAAGCCTGTGTTTAAAATGTCACATTCTCCTAATCCAGCTCCACATGTCTCTAACCCATACATGTATTATTTTTAAAAACAATTTTAATTTATTTTAAGTTAATGCTCTTTTTTTTTTTTTTGAAGAAGAAGAAAGCAGTATTATATCTGCAACATTTATTTATAGTAGTTGACAAATAGTACTTTGGGGAATTTCCTTTTTTAAAATCAGCTAGTAAGGGAACAAATGCTCTGTCAAAACTGTGAAACACCTTCATGGTTCTTCTATAAACATTTTTGGTGACTCTAAAACTCCCTTCTGCCCAGGCCAGACCTCTTCTCTCTCTTTCTCTCTTTCTCTCTTTCTCTTCTCCCTCGAGAAGCACTGGTAGCAGGGAGACTTCTCTGGCTGTATTTTGAGAGAGGATCGGTTTTCAGCCCAGAATTTGATGCCCCACTTCTGGAAAGGAGGCTGATTTTGACCTTCCCAATCTGCAGTGTTTCTTGCTTGCAGCTTGAGGTGTTTGTTCCTGGGGCTGCTGTCTCTTGTGAATTGCTCTCTGTGCTGACATTTGGCTGTTCCACCCAAGCCATTCACTATGGGCATCTGTTGACAGAGGCTTTTCCCTCTCTTTCTCCCAAAACATAACTTATCTGCCAGATCAGCTTGCTGAAATCACTTGCCCTGCTGCCATGGGATGTTTAGATCCTATGAAAAGCTGGGAGAAGTGAAGAGAAAAAGAGGCCAGGATAGCTGTATGAGCAGGGCTGCCCCTTTCAGAGGTAGGCTGCCTTTAGATGAAAGCAACAATGTCAAACTGTTCCCAGTGGCACTAGATTACCTCTCCTTGCACTCCATTTAGATGGAGGGCTCTCAGTCCTTGTGCAGCCACCCTCATAGTGGTGCCCAGCCTGCAGGACTAATTGCTCAGCTGTGCCAGCCCTGGCATCTCTGGAAAGCTGTCTCTGCTGTCATTTGTGGTGCTTCAGCAGCTCTCTGGGAGCAGCCCAGCCTTCTGCTTAGCAGTGGTGTGGCAGACAGTGGTCACTTGTAAACCCTCCTGCTGCTCCAGAATCACAGCCACTGGGGGAAAGGTGAACTGTAGCCCCTGGTTCCTGGCACACATCCCTATGGCTCTGGGGAACAGCATCCCCTCACATGGGACAGTGCTGCCTGTGCCACCAGGGGTGCAAAGGGAGTGTGAGATGTTTCAGTAGGAGAAATGCTGGTCTACTCATGTGGTCCTCACTGCAGGCTGGAGGAAGCCAGGAGTAGAGCACTGGTGAGAGATGTGTCTGTGAGAATAGATTGCAGGGCTACTTAATTCAATAAATGCCTCACTGAGATCCTTAGAGTGGCTTCACATCTATAAAGCCACTTCAGTGAGTTCATATCCTGAATAAATATTATGCAGTTAGCTTCTCCCCTGCGTATTAAAGTACAACAGTGTGATGCCATGTTGACAGGGAACAACATGGGATGTAACACAGGAGGGTTAAACAGATTTCAAACAAGATCAGAGAGATTATCCCATTTTTTTCAAGTTGGTTATCAAAGTATTTTCAAATTCCTGTGTCTGAGGGTAAAAAGCCTCCTGTGAATGAGATGTACATTATTTTCTGGCCATCTTAAATGTCAAAATGAATTTTACTTTGAAGTGTTTCCTATAAAAAATAAATGCCTGTTCTCTCTGCAGAAGTATATCATATTTTAGTGCATGTTGCTCTCAGGTTTTCAATTAGAACTTTGAATCACATTCCTGATTAGTAACAAGCAATCAATCATAATTAATTAGTTAAAATGTTCAACCGTTAAAATCATTACCATTAATTAAAATAATTATCTCTATTTTGGCTGCACTTCATTGCCATTTCAGGGAAATGTGTTGCTTAACTCTACCTTTAGCACTCAGTAGGGGATTGTGGTGACTAAAACACATGAGAGGTGGGGGCATGACTTTCAAAAAGCTGGGTTTTGAAGTGTAGTTGTTGTTAGCTTTAAGTAGATGCAAGCACATCAATCACTTATGTTTTTAGTGAAGAGATTTCTGCTTAATAATATACCTAGTATTGGCAGAGATACACTGTCAGCAGAGTTCTTCATAAGGAATATGTTTCTTATAACTATATACTTCATAAGTCTCTTCAAAAATAAAATACAAAATTGCTGGGTTTTGTGCAGTATCATATAGGATATGCTCATTCATGGGTAAAGACCACTTTTTTCAAACTGTATGCTGATGAAAGTAAATATGGGTCAGACACTGCAGGAAAGGAAAGGTTTTGCTTCTACTGCACAAATATGTTGGATTCAGGAGGGAAATGATTAGGATACATCTAAGAAAAGAACTTAAGAATCATTGCAGTGACTACAAACTGCTTTGTCACTACAGTTTTGCGAAAGATATTTGGTCCCCAAAGGAATGAACTGAATCTGTCTCTCAAAGAAAAAGAACTAGACAAGTTTCAGAAATAAAGTATAAACTTGTCTAGGTTCCTGGTACCTAGTTAAGTTTCAATAAAGGGAATGCATGCTACGAGGAAAGATTTTTTTTCTGAAATATGCAACATAGGAAGCAAGATATACAGGAAGATAAAAGCTGTCAAAAAGCAGGTCTTTCAGCATTTGTAAAGGGAAAGACAAACCTTTCCAGTTAAAATGTAGGCAGATTAAATATAAGGTATTTCCTGCTCCTAATCCCCCACCAGTTCTTTACCTGTCCTTTAAATGGTTATTTGAAAAACTGTTTTCCATTTAGAATGTTATGAAGAAGGGTTGAGTAGAGAGTTATTTCACTGTGGCTGGATATGAGCAATATATTTGTCACTCCAGGCATGGTGGACCTGTCAATTACAGCACTGCAGTACCCCTGGATCTGCCCCTGCTCCCCAGCAGTCACCACAGTGTCGTGGCCACCGGTGTGAGACCTGCAGGTCCAGGGCAAGGTGCACGGAGAGCTCAGAGGTCAGCAGAGGACAAAGCATCTTCTTTAAATCTACTTACTGTGGTTATAAACTGGCTGCAAGGATTTCTGCTACTGCACACCACGCTTAAACTTTGAGTAGCCTGGGATGATTTCTTCTGCCTTAGGTATCATTGAATTTTTGGATCATAATGTCAGTTCTGGAGGTCATTTAGTCCAACACATCTGAATGAGTGATTCTGGTCACTGCAAGTTGTTCAGGGCTCTGTGCAGTTGTTTTTTAATTAACTCAAAGGATGGAGACTCTCTGGGCAACTTGAGCTAGTGTTTGACAATAAAAAAATAAATTCATGTGTTTAAACAGAATTTATTGCATTTCAGTCTCTGTTCATTGTCTCTTGTTCTGTCACTGGAAATCTCTAAGAAGTGTCTGGCTATTCTGCCTTTACCTCCTCCCATGAGATTATTATTCTCCTCTTATTTCTCCATGCTTCAGTTGGTGAAGATTTCCTGTACTTATAAAAATGGTCAGCACACACTTGGGTCACTTTGGTCTGAAATATGGCCTTAATTTCCTGGAACTGTGATTTGGATAGCTGTTCATTGAGAGACTCCTCTTTTCCCACCTGGGACCTTCTGCTGTGTAGCTATTTTTTTAATAGGTGTAATATCACCTTACAGGTTTGACACTCAGCTATGACAGCCACAAATCTGCCCTCTGAAAAATCTTTTTTATATGGAAGGTGGATGATATCTACCTAAGACACATGAATTGGAATAAGGACACTTGAGTTCTGCTCTCTGTCACAAATTTTTTGTATGACCTGAGACGTCTCATTAACAACTGACCAAAAGCCTGTTGGGAGTCTTTTCATTTACCTTAATGGGCTTTGAATTAGGTGCTTAACTTTCTCAGACTCACTGACCAATTTATATAAAGGAGATGGTGTTATTTGCCTATCTCGTTGGGCTGTCACAAAGTGAAATACACCACGACAAAGGATCTTGGGATCACTGAGTAGTGAGTGCTATTCAAGTGCAAAGTATTATATAAACCTTTAGAAGCAGTAATAAAAGTGCTAGTGTTTCCTTGAAAAACTATGATTTCTTTTCACCTTTGTATTTCTAGGAAGGCTTGTCATTTCATGTTTCTCCAAGGAATACAGCATCCTCTGAAGCATGCAAGGTCCAGCCTAGCATCATATCTCAATGGCCTCTGCCAGAGGACAGGGTAAAAGAAGGGACTGCTTTCACCGTGCTGTAATTAAAATTTTGTGAATCTGAACTTGTAGACACTAGTGTAGCAGGGGAGCCTCATTATGTGCTATAGGAACATGATGTGATGTTACAAAGAGAATAGAGAGAATTTCATACTTATTCTGTGTTATTTTGCAGGAGTGATCAAACCAACAGGAGCTTCTGAATATTTGTGGAATTTAGCAGATGAAAAAATTTCAGCTAATCAGAAAAAAGAAATGGAATGGTTCTATTTGTACCTGCTAGATATAATATAGAAAAACATAAAGGTTAACACATCACTGTAAATTAAGTTATAAATGCAATGGATTTCATTCCCATGCTTTTGTCTTTCTTCCTTTTTTTTTTCTTTGTGTGTTTTCAATAAGATAACTCGGTTTAAAAAATCATAAACACACTTTGTGCATTTGCTGCTGATTCTGTCTGCAGCTAAATGTGATTATAAAAGGAACTCAAATATTTTCATGCACATTCTCTCTGGCCAAGTGTTCCTTCTTCAGGTACAAGTCTGACATAAATTTTAAATACCAACAAAATGCTATTCAGTATTCAGATATTTACTCTTATTTCTAGAATTTTAAACTAAGTACATTTTGAGTAAAGCTCTACACCATGTTAAGTTCAGCCACTGCCTCATTGTTTCCATTTGGTTTGACTTCCTGAAACTATGATTCCAGGCTTCAGATGGGAAAAGAGGGCCCACAAACATTGTGTCATCTTTTTGCAGCGAAGCACTCATCAGTACATGTTTCCAGTCTTGAGCAGGATTTAAACTTGCACCAGAGTCCAGAACATCACATTTTTCTTGTTCTGTTTTGGTTCTGTAAGACTTTAATAATTTAAACAAAAGTGGTAAAACTAAGAACGTCATTAGGCATTGCTTCTGTACAAAGGAGGGAAAAAGATTGATTTACTACAGCTTATAGTAAAATAACTCTCTCTGAATCTTCATGATTCTTAATATCTTTCTTAAGTTCATTGCTATGTTCCCCTGCTGGCCTGTGTGCTTCAGTGTCTTAAGTGCTAGCATTAAAAATTATGTCATAACCAAAAAATGTACTATGGGTTGAAATCCTGCTTGAAGAACCTGGTATGTTGGCAGTAATAAAGAAAGCTACTTGAAGAATGTAAGAATTTGCTAATCAGACTGTTAATTGAGTACATGAGCTTCACATAATAGAAAGGCAAACTGAGAAGGTGACAATGACAGCCAGACTTCATCTGTTGAGTTGGAATTAACAATGAACAAAATCAAGATCCCTTTGTGGTTGATTCTTGTACAGCTGCAGCCAAATATAAAAGACCCATCAAAGAAATCAACTCATTAGTAATTCTGTACAACTTCAAATAGAAATTCTTAACCCCTCATCAGCCTTTCTCTGACAACTACTTAAAAGCTGTGTTAAAAAAGCCAAAATCCCCCATTATTTGCTTCATCAACTCAAAGAAATACCCTGCAGGAACATAGCATAAACTGAAGCTTTTAAAAACAGATCTATCTATAGGTAGAACAGTCAAAGCACAAATATATTGTGACATGCAAAATCTCCCCCAGTCACCCATGTCATACAGTGTCAATAGCCTGTCTGCTTCACAGAAAAACTAACCCCAGATTAAATAATTTTAATAATGTAACAAAAACTGACAAAACCCAGTGAAATCAAAAACAAAGCTGCCACTGTGTCCATATTGCACTGTCATTTTGTCTATAACTCTCCCCACTGGGGGAAGTTGCCAAACCAAGGGTGAATTAAAGATTGTGTCTCTATAAGGTTGGAAAATAATGTGTTTTCAGGGCAAGCCTTCATAAGATTTGAACAGTCCATTCCACTGTCTCATTGTTACTGCAACATTTAATTTATCTCAGTGGGTCTGCTCTGATAAATAATTGCAGGCCTGGACATTTAGTTGGTGTTTTTAAAGTTTGATTTTATAAGGGGATATGCAATCCAGAAACGATGTTTTATTACACTGGCAAAAGTGCCTATTAAAGCTCTTAAACTTCTATCTTGGAGGCTTTTAAACAATCTAAAAAGTGATTGAGTATGTGAGTGAGAGATTAGCTCCTAGGAAGCCTTATTTTTGCATAGTCTCATGTGAATTATGTGTGATTATACGGATATATGAATGGAAGTTTGTTAATGGAATGTCTATTATATCTGTTTTAAGACTCTGTAATTTAAGCTTTGTGTATTTTAAGTTTTTGCTACAGTAGGGCACATAGCATCTTGGAAAAAAAGAGTAGTTGTATAAAATTTAATGGTAGGAAAATATCCCAAAGATGGTACTTTGATCAGCAGTAAACTACATATTGAATAGTATGCAGAAATGTTAAAATACCTTTTTCACTTTATTGATCTCCTTTTCCACTGTTGCAGTTTGCCTTCCAAACAGGTATTTTGCAGTAGGCACTAGCACAGGTTTGTGAATGAGTTTAAAAACTCAGAAACGCTCTTGGCTAAGATCTGCAGCTGTTGGAAAGAACTTTGTAAGAGAATGATATTGATGCTTATTCTGCAAGTAGTTGTGGCTTAGTGTCTGCTGAGCGGAGTGGACAAGTGGTCTTCTTGTTGGCACGCCTGGAATTTTTGAAATAAACTGTTTCTGGTTTATCTTTGAGGACCAGCCTTGAGGCTGAAGTCTGAGGAACCCTTGAGTTTTGTGAAGTCTCTCTGAGCTGCCTGATTGTCTCCCAGCACTCTCTTGGAGAGCTCTTGGGGAGCTGAATGTGATGTTTTTGTTGGAGGCCTTGTTCTGGCATCCGACTGTCCTGGTTCCTCGGCAAACACAAAGGAGAAGTGGCAACACTGAGAGAAAAGTAATTCAAATGGAAGGAAAATAGGTGGGTGGGTGGGTGGGTGCATGTTGGTGAGAGAGGAACATTTTGTACCACAATGTGTTCCTTCCTGCTGGATTCACAGTCCACGAACGAGTCTCCTATAATTAACACATTGCCATTATCAATAAATGCTATGAAGCAGGACTGGGGAGAATTGGCAAAGTTGCTGCTGCTCACAGAAAGGCCTCCCCAATCAAAACCAGCTCCCACCACGCTAAGGAGGCAGTGGGGAGCTCAGAGAAAGCATGCCAGGAGCTGGTGTTGGGGGTGTGAGCCGTTCCGTGGCGCAGCCCTGCCGCCCGGGCTGGCTCCCGTTCAGCCCACGTTGGCATGTGCTGTCTCTTAGCAACTGCCAGACGGATGGAGGATGGATGGTCCCGGCTGGCCACTGGCAGAGCGCCAGCTGGACACCCAGCCTCCGTGCCGGGGAGCCCTGCCTGCCCGCCTGCCACAGCTCCTGGAGACTACCTGCTGGAAACCACCTCTGCTTTACAGGGAAAAAGGATTTGCTGGCTTGGGCTGGCGCGTCTGACCTGCTCATGGCATCGGCAGACCCTGGCTATGGCTGGAAAGGTGGAGCTCTGAAGATGACAAACCTCTCTCACCACTCAGCTGGCTGCTCCTACCTGGTGAAGAGCCTCACCCGAGCCTTTCTGCAGCTTAGTGCACGAGCTAACACACAGCAATGCATTGTTTGCACATGCTGAACAAGAACATTTATAAATGTTTCACACACTATAAAAAATATTCACAAAACTATTTTGCTTTTAATTTTTGTTAATTGTTTGAGGTTTTTGGTTTGGTTTGGGTTTTCAGGATTTTTTTCAATCCTACACTTGCAGAATTTTCTCCTTTTTCAGTTACTTTATGAGCTACAGTGCTCTATGAAGTAATTTTTTGTAGATTTTTTTTTGTCTCTTAGTTTCTCCCCAAACCCTTAATTTTTAAAATGTTAGGTTCAGCTTCACAGCTCCCTGTGCGAGCTGCTGAGCTGAATCTCAAAGCAGCGTTCTCAAATGGTAGAGCTGTGTCCTTGCCTTTTTCTGGGCTTGATCTTTGCTGTGCTACTCTGTATCAGCCATCAAAAATGAATGCAGTCATGCTTATATAAATAAATTCCTCTAGTTTAATTTTCCAACCTTGACTAGTTTTTTATAATTGTAACGATGGACCAATTTAGATATATTCTATTTTGCTATGCAATATCTTAGAGGTTGAGTGCGTTTGCTCATAGCATACTAAAGATCATTTTAGCAGTGAAAACAATGTTAAAAGCAATACTTTTTTTGTTCTAGAAAATGCAAGTCACTGGGGAAATAAATGTCTTTGCATCATGCTGTGACTCAATTCTAAAAAAAAATCTAGAAAGTCCATAGTCCTTAAGGAGTGCCTCTAAGCATCTGTTCTGGTCTACAATATCTGTATGATTTCAAGTTTCTGAATGAGAAAAAATTATGATTGAGATCATTGCGGTGATCTAGAATTGACTCTGTGGGCTGTAGTTTCCCCTAAGTCATGCTCATTACCATAGCATCTTCCTGAAAACACAAATAAGAATATTTTCTGGCATCAGTCAACGAAACCTCATTTCTGTTCCCACTGGACCTCTTTACATTTTGATGTAGAAGCTGAAAAGGCTCCCAAAAGCTCTTAGGCTCTTTTCTGCCCGTTGGTGGAAGCTAAATCACTTAACTCACAGTTAACAATCTTGAAAATAGATTAGTGATTTTCTTATCTGAATTCCTTGTGGAAGGCAGGGAGTATTTAACAGCACTTGCTATGGCAAGAAGAGGTGAGATAGGTGCAGGCTGGACACAGGAGACAGGACTGAAGAATCCTATTTATATCAGGGAAGGGGAAAAAAGAAGCCAGTAATTTATAAAACCCTCAATGAGTCACCAAGGTTTTCCTTTATGGGCAGGATAAAGCGAACAGCTGTTCTACTACATTCCATTTGCTTGAGTCAACAGGCCCATTCTAATAGTTTGTTGATTATCTTACATTTTGTCAATATTGTGGTATGATTTCATTGTTTGTTTTATCGTTACTCAGATTGACAATGTTTTATTTTGTGAGCTATGATGAGATAGCTCATAGGGTACAATGGTAAGAATGATTTATCTTGAATCCCATTTTCAGCAGATTGTTTTGCTGTAGCTACCACCCTGGACTAGCGATTTGATGATTTTTGCTTTATGTTCTTCTCTTGTAACCCCCAATCAAAACAATGTTTTTCTTGGCAGCCGGTGATTTAAGCCATTGTTCTCATTGCACATGGCTGGTTTTTCTTTTTTAGGGGCAAACCACGCTGTCTCCTCTTGAGAGAGCTCCCTGCCCTGCCCTTGGTATTATATCTGCAGTATCCTCACATGGAAGTGATGATGTGGCTCTCCAGGCTGTAACTGTTGCTCTGCTTTATGCCCTGATCTTGAGGATGCTGGAGAAATGAGTTGGGATGTCCAAGCATGGAGGATTGCCATCACACCCACATTCTGTACGGGAGGCCTGAGTGGTGCCCATCCTTGACATCTCCAATGGGCAAAGCACTGATTTTCTTATTCTTAAGCAATTATGATCTCCTCTGTAACATTTGTCAGTAACAATTCCATTTACCTGCTATGGGGATGTGAAGTGCTTAATGAGTTCTGGAAGTCCAGCTGTGAAGTCCCTGGCAGAAACCTATCTGCCAGGTTGCACTGTATGAACATGCAAAGGGGCAAGTGATGCAAAAGTAACTTCCCCACAGGTGAGTTTGGGTTTTATTGCTACCAATGGAAATCCAAACCATGGTATGGAGATCAGATTTACAGGGCCCCCAAACAAATAATTAGTAAGATTCTGGATCTGAATTGTACTGTATTATGTATTCAACCCTAACTTACTTCATTCTAACTCCTCCCTGTAGACATACTCTATTGGAAACATATGAAAAAGTTCCAAACACAAATGCCATATCCCTAATAAATAAATGATTATGCTGGGAGCTGCAAGAATATTTTTCTGTTTTCTTTCAGCTAGTATTTTGCAAGTGTTAGCAATTTTCAAAACAGTTCAGAATTCCCATACCCATCTGTGGTGATTTCCCTCAGACACCCATAAACCCACTTTCTGAAATTTCTTATGTATTTTTAACTGCGCTAGTAGAAATATTCAATTCATTTGATGTGCATAAAGCATCCTATGTTGTCAAACCATTTTAAAACTTCAACAGAGAATGCAGTAGCATTAATAGTCATGTACCTTGCTCTGCTGTTTCAAACTGCCCACTTTATTTATCTAAGATGTTCCAGTATCTTCTATCACTCTAGTCATTAGCAAATTTATGTTGCTCACTTACCTTTTGCTTGCTTGCCAGGGCAGAATATGTAATAACAGACTGTAATTAAATCTTCCTCAACTTACTTTATCACTGTACATCTTCTCTATACATTTTCTTCTTTCCACCCTCCATCAGATGATGGAAATGACAGAAAGGAAAGATACTGCTTGAGCTACATGAAAACCTGTATGCAAATTAATCTGAAATTAATCTGGAAACCTCCTCACATTAAATTAATATTTAATGAAGCTCTCAAATTTTAGGATGTTAAGCTGCATTTAGCTGAGATTTGAATAGAGCTATTGATGTTTAGGTTTTGCAGTGATAGTAAGTTTGATTAGGAAATGAAAAGTTTTTAGTTTAAAGTAGCACAACAAAAAATTTGTGTGTTATGGGGATCATTAATATTATAGCACTCACGGTGGCATCAAACTTTTCATCTTAGCTGTGGTGAAAAATGTTCAAAACAGGATCAATTTCTTCCGCTTCTTTTTTTTTTTTTTCTTTTAAGCTGAAGGTAAAGCAGATTTTTCCTTTTCATCCTTGGTCTTGCATGAATCCTTAGTATGATCCTGAAGTGTTAGTAAAGTAGTGTAACCTTCTAAAGGAACAATATATGTGACTGATAAAAGTAAAATACATCTAAAATTTTGCATCAATATGTGATTAGAGTCCATCTATAGCTTCTGGCTGGTGTGCAAAATGACAGTGAATGTCTTCACTTATATATTATCTGGAAGATTACAGGGAATATGACAAGGAAAAGTAGGAATTTTAGCGCTTGCATTTTAAGAGAATAGTATAAGTGGGTAAGATTTTTTGGGAGATTTTTCAAGCTGGGAAGTGGAAGTAGTTGAATGAAAATTTCTTTACTAGCTAATATTGTATAAGTAAGTGTCATTTGGACTTCTTTGCAATATGCTATAAGCACATGACTGACTCTTTGTGGGCTGTTTCAGGCCTAGAAAACTCCTTCAGAACTTCACAAAAAGATATAACTAAAATGTGGTTCTAATAAAAATCCTATTCATTTCCCTATGAGGTACAAAGAAATGCAAACAGCAAAAATTGTCAATTAAAAAAAGGGAAAAATCTCCAATACAGATTTTGGGAATTTACATGAAAGCAAATTAATTAAAAAGGCAAAATTACATTATAGATAAATCACATCTCACTTTCAGTTTTCACAACCTTTCCCTGTGTCTCTCTTCTTCTGTTGAGGCTCTCTGGCTTTCTAATTTTACACATGAATGTGCAAGCCCCTCTGAAAACATCTTCCTTTTCCTAGACTTTGAGGATCCATGTATCGAATCACAAGCCACTTAAAAAAAAATAAAAAAATCTTTTTTTAGTCTGGCAGAGTAAGTGAGGCTGAGGCTGTGAGCTGAACTCAACAGTGCTTTGTGTTTCACAAATCCTTCTAAATCCCCAAACTCTTCAATGAGGTAAGAAAGCCCTCTGGCCTGTCCTGGCTCCTGGATAACTATGAGAGATGAAGCAGAAGTGGCTATCAGCTGGAGAGTCTGAGGCCACTGATCTGCTGGCAAATGGGATACATGGCTGACTGAGTGGAGACTGCAGCAATCATCACAGATGTGCTTTAGGCAGGTGGTTTCACAAAATCATAGGAAAATTTGGTTGAAGAGACATTAAATATAACCCTGCTTCCAACCCTCCTGCCATGGGTGAGGACACCTTCCACTAGAACTTCCACTGGACTTTTTCATGGTGCTGTATNCAGCCTGGCCTTGAATGCTTCCAGTACAAGCGCATCCCCATATTCTCTGGGCAACCTGTTCCAGTGCCTCTTCAGTGCCTCATAGCAAAGAATTTCATCCTGGTATCTAAGCCAGATCTGCCCTATTTCTGTTTAAGACCATATCCCTTGTCCTATCACTTCATGCCCTTGTCAAAAGTCCCTCTCCAGCTCTCTTTTAGCCCCCTTTAGGTACTGGAAGGTGCCCTAAGATCTCCCCAGACCCTTCTCTTCTCCAGCCTGAACACCCCCAACTTTCCCAATCTGCCTTCATAGGATTGGGATAGGTATTCCAAACCTATGATCACCTCTGGCCTCCTCTGGACCCACTTGAACATGTTCATGCCTTTCCTGTTCTGGGGACCCCAGAGCTGGATATAAGCACTGCCGGTGGGGTCTCACAAGAGCAGTGTAGAGGGGCAGAATCCCCTTCCTTGACCTGCTGGCCACACTGCCTTTGATGCAGCCCAGGGTAAAGTTGGCAAAATCTCCTGTCTCACCTTGCAGCTTTCTCCACAATTTTTTCCCAGTTTTCCCCTTGCTTTTTTTCATCCACACATGGTTGGTGTGGAAGATCAAACACAGCTGGACATAGTTCTGAGGTAGCAGTTGCTGCCTGGTTCCACCTTTGTGTTTATCTACGGGAGGCTGTGGACAATTTTCACAAAGGTTTTGTGTTTCTCATCTTAGCCCGGATGTTTTGGTCACTTCCAGTCTTTCTACAGCCAGCACACCAAAATATAATGGATTAATATTTGACCTCCAAAAACATGTCAAGGCCCACCGTATTCAAGAGAATCTTAATGGTTTGTGATCTTGGCTGTTGTTAGAGGAAAGAAACGATTGCAAGATGTTTCCTTTCCTTGGTGATATCAAAATGAACACCATCAAACATGATTTATGGTAAAATTTAAGTCTGCCACTTTCAATCTGATAGTTCCTACCAACCATTTTTTTTTTTCTAGTAAATCAAAGAGAAAGTGTAAGGGGGGATATCTTTGGCAAATTTACAGGAATTAAATTAGAGCTCACTCTGTGATGAATTCATGATGTATTAGCAACTTTAAACCAAACATAAAGGAAACTAGTACCTGAAAGTGTTAACCTGCTTGAAAGTACAGAGAGCTGGAGTCCCTTATTACACACTGAGTTAAGTGCATTGATATGGGAGCTTTTACTCCATAGTGTCATGTGGTTATTTCACCAGGGAGCACTTGTTTTCCTTGCCTTGTTTGTAGAACTGAACCTAGGTAGGTATGTCTGTACTCTTAAAAAATTTCCTACACAGCTCATTCAAGCAATATAGATGAATCATTGAGAGTGACAAGTCTAATACTGAAATAAACTTCCCATTTGAGCCAGGGAAAATTGTACTGGAGACTCAAAACATCTGCATCTGGAAGTGTATTCTCAACAGCAGCAACCTACAGCTATGCTGGACAAATTCAAGTAGAGTGAGAGGTGGTGTTAAAAGAAGTGATGGTTCCTTATCTTTAATATATTGGTGCTAAATCCCTGTCTCTCTTTACCTCACACAGATTCCAGATACAGATATTTGCTTGTTTAATGATTTCAGCAAATAAAATTAAACTCATAGATACACAGTGCTTAGGGAGTAAATGGATGATGACCAATAGAAAGGCCACTATCACGAATGTATCTGTTTATTCAGTAGCCTGACTCTTGCAGCCCATTGGGTAAATGCTTGTGTCCAACTGGACTTTTCCATGGTGCTGTAGCTATGTCCAGCAGTGTATAGGGGATACTAATGGAGCAGAATTGTCATATAACATTGTGTTCCCCTCTATTTTTAATTTAGTTTAAATATCTGTATGCATATGCAAGGTAGATCCATCTACTTCTTCCTTGAACATCATTGCCTTGAACATTTTCCACATATGTGGAAAATAAGACATTGAATCACTGTCACTGCACAGATATGAAGCAATATCACACTGAGTAATCGTGCTCTGTGATATCTGGTCCCACTCTATGGTGTCTATGGGCTTTGTTTTACAGGATCATAACTCTAAAGAAGCATTTTAGGATGCTTTTGAAAGTGACCACTTTGTCCATCTTCTCTGTCACAGCAGAGAAATGCAGGGGTAAAAAAAGACTGTTAAAATGGTGAAGATATAGACTATAATGAGTCAACAGCATGGTAAGAAAATCATAGCTGGGAACTCAGGCAAAATGCTTAGAGTAGGGATGGGTTTTTAAAACAGTCTTCCACTGCAAATGAAGGAATAGGAAATCTGGTCTTCAAGTTCATGGGGTTAGTGTTACGTATTTCTCTGTGATAGTAAAGTCTGCTCTAACTGACTGAGGTCTGTCCCAGTCCTGTTTTGTGAGGGGGTGTTGATTTTCCTCTTTTTAAGTATTGCTTTATACTGAAAAATGATAAGTATAGCTCTGCAGGTGAAAGACATCAGAACAGAAAACTTGTCTGTGAAAAACCTTTTTATAACTAGGCAAATAAAACCACAATTGCTGCAAAAAATGCTATAGAATTGCTAAAACGATTAAGTACAAATAGTGGCAAAATATGAAGGATTTTAAGGCAGCTTGCAGCTCCCAGTGCTGTGTTTCCAGCACAGAGCTAAATGGAAGAGCAAGTTTGAGGACCATTGAACAGAGTTTCTATCCCCAATGAATCACAATTAGAGTAACACCTGGATTAATAAATTTGTGCTGATCCACTAGGGAAATTCACCTTGTTTAATAGCCCTCAAATTTCTAAATAAAGTTGTTTATCTGTGGCAGGATGAACTACTTTGTCCCAGGTTGGGCTGCAGAGCTTGTAGAGAGACTTCTTCAAGACCATTTGAAGGACTTTTCAGTAAAACTATGGAGTTCAGCCCTTCAAGGCTGGTCATGTTTCCACAGTTCTGCATTTTCATTAACTGCAAGTAACCATGTTAGGCTTACAGCATGATTCAGACATAGAAAGTTTGACATTTTGGACCAGCTTTTACCTCAGAAAATATTTGACGTAAAGAAATATGAGAGTTACAGACGCTGAGGGGTTACCAGATACCTGATTTATGCTCATTAAAGACAATGCCTGAAGCAGATATTTAGAGAGGTTTTGGTGATAAAGATGTGTTGTTTCAATATTTGTCCATCTTTTCCTGTTCTCTGTCTGATGGGTCACCTTAGTATAGTTATATACTCCCTGTTGCCAGACAGGATGATTTCACACTCACATATAAAACCGGCTAAATTTACCTGACTTTTGCCACTTTGCCAAAGCTTCATAATCCTCTCTTGCTGCTTTTCAGTATTGACAGATACTATTACATCTTGCATAATTTCTTCTTGAAATGCAATTTTAAATCCCTAGGAGACAGAAACCAGGAGCTAGATTTCCACTGCTTCTACCAGTCTGGAGACTGGAATCTAATTCCAGTGGGGAATTAAGAAACAACACACAGAGTGTGTGACATCCTGAATCTGCTCTGATCCGTGTTGGAGGGTGGAATGGTTGTAGACACAGAGACTGAACTCAGCCCTGTGCATCAGGCACTGTGAGAAGTGGGCAGCAGCGTCACTGTCACCTTTGTCCCCATTCTGGAGACGTGGCAGTCCCATGACATTCATGGGACTGCCACCATCTCAAAACTGTGCAAAGAATAAAACCATTTTCACACATGCAGGCAAAGAGATGCCAATGGTGTTACAAACAATCCCCACAACAAACTGTAAAAGCTGAGACTGGATTGTGTGACTTTCTTCTGAGCTATGTTTGAGACTGTCAACATGGGGATATCTGATGACCTACACAAACTGTAGGAACTGCCCTCAAAAGTTCATCAGCTCATTCCTGAAAGTTATAAATCAATTAAATGTACTTTTATGATTACTGATGAAGTTACATTTTCCCACCTTTTCTACCCCTTTCAGACTTACCTGGTTCTGAGGAGGTTCAAATCTTTTGTACTTTGGTTTAAATAATACCCACCTAACATTATTTATGCAGTAAATTCTCTGCTTATTCTGCACAAATAAGAAATGTCAAGAATAAACAGGCTCTGTGTCAGTGATAAATAGCACTCTACAGGATCTGGGAACATGTATCATTGGGGTTTGTTGATTATTCGAGTGGCATACGGTAGTGAGAGTGATTAACACTATACTGCTCAAATTCATCAGTGAATAAAAGCATTACATTACTGTGGTTCATGCTGAAACAAGCTACTAAATCAGACTCTTCCAAGACAGTGAACATTCACTTTTCTTAAGTACTAAATAAACCTTGCATCTTCAGAAAAATTGGATAGATGAAGAAATAACGCCCAGTGTTATCTTTGCGATTTTGAAAGGTTTTTGAAGAAAATCCTTAAAATTGACTGAGTGTTACGGCTGACTGTTAGCATCAAAGAAGTGAAGCTGTATGTACTTTTTGAGAAAACATTGTGTAAATTTTATTTGTTGACAACATTCTTTTATAGATTTTAAAATCAGAAGTTGATAGAGAGGGAGGTACAGGAAACACCTGCTGTTTTTCAGTGGAAATACAAACCAAATGAGATCTTAGCAAGTGTTAGAAAAGTTGTGCAGCATATGCATGAAGGGAATAGCTTACCTTAATTATTTTCTACTTCTATATCGGTGAAAAATCAACAGGAGCGTAGCTGGCTGAGCTGCATTGGTGGAAGCACTTTCCAACAGCAACATCTGCAAAAAAGCAGACAATAGCAATTAAGCAATTTAATTCCTTTGAAGGTTAAGGTCTTTTCCTTAATACAGTCAAATATATATTTAGACATAAATCAAATTTATTCATTTTTAGCCCATCTTATGACTGGGGCTTGAATGCCTGGAGTTGATAACGGTGGAAGGTGCATCTGTGTTGTGAAGGTGCACACATGTGTTCATGCACTCATGAAAGCTTTCACGTGGATGAGAGTCATGTGATCCATGCAGGCCAGACATCACCACAAACTAATCCAAATTCTGGTTCTTTCAGCAGTTGGTCTGAAAGGGTTGGCAGAGAAATGTTTTTCCTTGCAGCTGGCGGTGTGCACTAAAAACTGTACTGCAGCTCAGAGAGGGAAATAGTCGTGGGATTTTGGATGGATTTAAGGCCAATCACCATCTGAACATCCAAAGTGAAAAAATGGTCTTGCTCTGTGTTTTAGAAAGGCAGGAAAACTACTTTTCAAACAGAAAATATTTGTGCATAAATTGTTTTGGGAGAGCTCAGGAGAGTGTCTGTCACTTTCTTGATATTTAAAGAAGGCATCTGAGACCACTCCAGAAATTTCTGATGTATATATGTTTTCCTGTCCCTAGGAAACAGGAGACTCTGACATATTTTACAGACACACGTATAAGCTGCTAATGTAAAACTTCAGAACTAGCAAAATCTTTCAGGACAAGCTTTTCTGTGGGATGTTGGCATCTACTGAATGCGAGACAATGATGCCATGAAAGTTTCATTGACACACATTTGGGCTGACCTACATATAATCTTTGTGCTTTTCTTGCAGACAAACTAACATACTAAGAAATATGCCACATCAGCTAATCAGTTGCTAGAAAGTGTGAGCAATGACAGGAAACTTGTAAGTATGTCTCACTGGAGACCTGGCTTGCAAAGGGTGAAGAAGTAATCCTTTTCCAAAACTTAGCAGATATATGTTGTCATTTTTCTACCTCAGAACAACAAACTATTTTAAAAATGCATAGCTTAGATTTATAAATTCACCTCAGCCCTATCTTTGCCAAGTAGCTGGGAAAAAAAGGGATGTCTTCATCTTCACTTGAAAGACTGGGGAAATACAAGAGTCTTCAAGCTGTTGCACAGCTAAGGATGGGCTGGAGAATGAAAAAATCTTTCTAACAAGAGGAATGGATAAGCATGGAATAGTTTATATATGGGAAACACAGTAGCTCAAATTCTGGAGGCTTTTAAAACACGTAGCTCTTGGAAGTGGTCTTCCATAGTGCTGATTTTTGGCACATACATATGTGACTTTCAGCATCTCTGCTTGGACCAAGCAGGCTTGAGATCCCGAGCACAGCCTGGGATTGCTGGCTGCAGCTCAGCCCCGTGCAGGACTTAGGAATTCAGGTCCAACACCAGGAACACTTCCCAAATTCACATGACTGTCCCCATGCAGACTCTGAAACACCACAGGGGATATATGGGTGATATTTGAAGTGTAAGCATGGTTTGTCAGGCACAGGGGAGGCCTGAACACAGGTTTCCCACTTCCCAGGTGATTAGCCTAATCACCAGAATAGACAAATAGCTGCCTTCTCTGTGATTTATACAGTTATTCACACCAAAGAGCTCAATTAAGGGTTACTACCCCATTACAACCAAGCAGTTAGGACACTAACTCAGTCAAATGATTTTGCTAAGCATTCAGGGATCTGTACTCAACAGAAATCCTACCCTGAACCTGGGTAACCACACTGACAAAGCTATTTTAATGCAAAAATTGAGACTAACACTGGTGTCAATGACTTGAAAAATTCTCACTATTTTATTTCTTTGAAAAAATGTTTGTCTCCTTCCCCACATCTAAATGCTATGTTGACTAGCTTCTATCCTTTTCCTACTGTTAAATTTCCATCCCTCCAGAAGGCAGACTGACAAGGTTTTCCCCTTCTGGTAAATAATGATCACCTCCCAACTCCACATTTGGGATGGAAAGAGCCCTGCTTACCAAACTGATAGCCACTTGTTACAGGGGAAGAGATTCTTAAATGAAATATTTGCACTTATTTTTCATATTTTGAGTGGAAGAAAAACCCCTATCAAGCAGCCCCCCACAAAGATAATAAGATTTTTTGGGCCATTATCAGGCTTGCAATTTTTTTTCACTTTGTCTTAAGGACAGTATAGTTTTGATTTATAGATATCCCTGTCCTCACACTTATTCCTTCTTTCTTTTCTTTCGCTGATAGTTTGCAGATGTACAATTTAGACCACAATTGACAGAATAAGATATGGTAATTCTCTTTTCCAAGATATGAATCTCATTCCTATCCAGTACTGGCATCTCTCTGACTTGCAAAAAAAAGTCTGCTTCTGTTTCTCTTCCTTAGCTGAACACTACACAAATTTCATCTGGCTCCTAGTTTTGCCTGAATTATGTTTTTCTGGTTCTGCCACCAATAACCTGAGCTAAACCATGAGGTAATTTTGTCCATCTATGCCTGTTAAAGGAGCTTGGGATCTGGCTTTGGCTGTGTCCACAGAAAATTTCCATTCCATTCAATGGCAGCTGGATGAGCTCTTCCTAAATACCTTGGAGATGTTTGGAAAATAACAATGAGGATTATTGTTAGAATAGCTGAGATGAAAGTTAGACTAGGAGCAGTTCTGTTAGCGTTCAGAATAACCAAAAATTGTGGTCCAAATGCAAAGATGCAGCTCTAGCCTGCTATTTATTAATCTAGAAAAAATTATGACATAAGAAGGTGCTCCTAGAAACAGCCTGTACAAATGCATATGACACTGCAGGCTCTCTCATTCTCACAGACACAAGGAAAGGAATTAAGTCCTAGGAAATGAGGAAATAGCTACTAAATGGTGACCTGTTGTCCTACTGCAGACTGTGCCTGCCCCAGGAGGCTGAGTGAGGCCGAGGCTGACAGGTAACCTGAGACCCACCAGAAAGGATCTTTCCTGCTTTAGCTGCTCTGTGATGTATGGAGGAGTAAATTACTTTCTGTTGCTGAGCCTAAAAGTTTTCAAAGCACTTTTTTTTCTCTTTTTTTTTCATTTTTTTCTCCCTTCATGACAGACTGAAGAACTCATTGGTGCTGTAATGAAAGGCAGACTGCGTTCCCTGTCATGTCAAGAACGCTGCATCGGGAAAGTCGACATGATTTCATGGCTAATGATTCACTCGCTAATATCAATGTGGGCTGCAGTGAGGATAACCAAGTTGAGCTGTCTTAGATCAAATGATTCAATTAGGCCAGCTGTCCCTATTTGTCATGGCTCAACTCGCTTTCAAATTACCTTCCCAAAGTGTGTACGTGCCTTAGCATAGAACTTAACAGCTCAACTGTTTTACAAAAAGGGGATATTTAGCCATGGTGATAAGGGGGAAGAAAGACGTCCCTTTTCATCTGCACTGAATGCTTTTATTCAGCAGTTAAAGTATGTATTTAATGGCCAAAACTTTAAACGTCACTGTCAAGTGTGAATCACTCCACTGTCCTAATGACAATGATCTTTTAAATTTTTGGATTATGTTTCAGCAGGTTTATGAAAATAGAAAAGAAAATCTAACGGGGTGTGTGTGCACAGGGACGAGCAACGCAGGTGGGAATAAATGGTTCACGGAAACCAAAAATAAATATGTACATCCCTCAGACGTATCCTTCAGACTTAAACTGATCTGCAGTCAATAATAGCCAGACTGTTCATCCAAAGCCTACCAAAGAGCTGTTCTGCAGCGCCTTGGTTATCTTGGTTAAGCTCCTTATTGCTCAACACGTTCCTGGCAGGAGGAGGATGGGGCTGTCCCTGGGCAGCAGCCCTCGGTGCTCAGGGGTGAGAGCTCTGAGGAGGCAAACGGAGCTGGGGGCTGGCCAAGCCTGCACACACACCCGGGGCTGAATAGGCATGGAAATTCAATTACCCCCGGTGGTGTCCCTGCAGCGCCGCGCGGGGAAGCTCCTCCTGCTGAGGCTTGAAGTGGGCATGACTTTTGATAATCTTTTTAGTATTGCAGAAGTGTTAAACTGGGAGAAGAACAACCTGGATGTACACGAAACAGATGAAAGTTCTCACAAACATACAACCACAGCTGTTCCTATAGCCTCACACATTTCCTGTGGTTGCATTTGGCTGATAATTTGGGCCTTCTCATTTTAAATGTTTTAATAAGATTCCAGCGGTGCCTGAAAAATACTCCCTTGCTGTCTGTATGGCTTATTTTAACTATTTATAGNACGGCAGTAGAATTTACTAGAAAAACAAGACAGTTAAGTCCTGCTCTGGATTGATTGTCTCGTAATTTTGTGATCATGTTGTCAAGAAAAATATACTGTTGATTTTGAGAAATGTTCTATTAGAGAAGTATTTTCCACTTGTCTAAGAAGAACAGCAAAAATTAGAACAGGCTGAGCCTCAATTCTGAAAATTTGCCATTTGCTTTTATGTTGTTCACATCTTTCACACGAAATAGAGGCATCAGCTGAAAAAGTTTGATTGAAATACTAAAAATCAGAAAAGGTCTAAAATGCCTAAACTGGCCTTCTGCTTTCTGCTCCTGTGACACACATCCATGTGTGGGAGGAAAAATAATAAGCCCATATACACTGCTTCACTTACAAATACCCAGTATTAAAGAGAGTCCAAGATGAAACCATGCCATATCAGCTGGATGTGATATATTAACTTTCAAGAAATAGAGTGTAGTTTGCCTTCTCCCTAAATTAATAAACACAGGTAAACAAATTTGCCAGCCTCATTCCTGGTACTTCTATTTGCAAATTAATTCAGTTAATCAAAACCACAATGCATTTTGCAGCTTGCAGTCTCCAGCTTTGACTGCAAAAGAGGGAGCTATGCATGGTAAAACCATGGCACTGAAGAAAAAGCAAAGATTTGTTGTGAGTTTTAGAGTAAAATCTTTCCAAAGGTCAGAAAAAACCTGAATGATTACAGTCAGGAAATGTGGCCTGACCAAGCTGATGCATTAGGGTTTTCACTTATTTCTGTCTGCTCTGTTTTCTTTCTTATTCCTGATATACAAATCTTGGCAAGGAGGTAGAATCTAAGAAAAGTGACTTTTTCCTTCCAAAGATTTTTAAATGCAAAGAGACTGCTAAATCGATTTCTGACTCTATTGAAAAATTCCCTTGAATTTTACATCAAAAAATACCTTTCAGTGCTCATATTTCAGCCTCCCTCCATTTTCTCTTCCATTTGGCCATATCTCAGAGGGGGACATTTCCAGTCTCAGTCTCTGCTCACTTGGAATAATGTTTGTTTGCATGAGTAAACCAGCTAAAGTGGCTATCACTGAAGTCATAGCTAGAAGATGAAACCAGTTGGGACTATTCCCATGTGAAGTGAGTCAGGTTGCTGAATCAGGCCCATGTGTGAATATTTCTGTCTCCCAAAGGGTTTTTTTCCATCTCATTAGAAAAAAAAACCTCCTAGAGCACCAGACAACAAAAGCCTGGAAATGCGAAGTACAGGAGGGGAGAAAACATAATGTCCTTCCATATTTTCTTTCAAATTTCTTTCCTCCAATGTGACTATAAAGAGAACTCTCTGGTGAATTGTATAATTCTAAGCTTTTATCAGGTTGCTATTTTCATTCTTTTCTTGCTTAAATACATGGTACATATACTTTTTAGTATTTTTAAAATTTTAGCAACCCCCTTGTGTCTAGTATTTTTAAAGACCACAAAGAATTGGAAGTGTTTAATGGTGTTCATTGTGTAGTGTGTATTTTAGGTTCCCTTTCTACAATGATGCAGAGCTGAACAGTGTAAAAACAGAAGAAATATGAAAACTGTAAAGACATTTAATGTGTGAAAAGGACCAACTAATGTGTGTCAGCTCAGCCAGATGCCCAAGGCTAAGTTCTTGATGGGAGATGGTGATTCAGCTGTCAAGGTGCCTGAGTAGACTTGTGGTCATCATAATGATTGGCTGTGGATTTGGGTTTTTTTGATGTTTTTTATGGGTTCATATTTTTGTTTTTGTTTAGTTTTTGTTTTGGTTTGTTTTTGGTTTTGGTTTTTTTTGTGGGTTTTTGGGTGTTTTTTTTTGTTTTGTTTTGCTTTGTTTTCAAAGACAATAAACAGAAAAAAGGTCAAAGTTATTCAAATGAACCAATGGCCCCTTTTGGTGGAAATATAGCAGGGCTCATTAACTCAATTCACATCTTTTGTGTCAGTTTTCTAACATACCATACATCTGGAAAAATGCAGTGATTTGAAAAAGACATAATGTGCCTATTGCCCCAAAGGTTTTGCTTACAGTATGTAATAAAATATGATACAGTTTTTCATGGAGATGGGATATGGTAATTTGTTTAGATATAATGTGAAAGTATCAGTCTGTGAAATGAACAGCATAAGAAGTAAGTGAATGGTCAGGATATGTTAGCTAACAAAAGATATGTTAGCAAGTTCAAGAACACTTATTCAAGTGAAAATCAGAGGCTTCAGCAACAATATTTTTCCCCTTAAAATGGGTCCTTTCTGATAGTGTCTAATATTTTGATGTTGATTGCCATTAATGAGGCTGTGTTTTACTGTGACAGAGACCTTCCTACTCTTGGCAAAACTTAGCTCCAGTCAGGTGAAAACCCAGGCAATGAACAGAGAACTCAAGTTTTCAGGTATCCCAGAGCATTAGCACTTCATAAGAACATGCACACCGAGTCAGCCCAAAGGTCCCCGTTCAGCTTGATGTGATGACATTGCTGCTGCCTAATACTTGAATGGAGGAAAGCATCCGAAACTCACTTTATCTGGGCAAACAGTTAAGTCATATTTGACTCTTGATTTTAGCTTGATTAGACTTTCCTTCACATTTCTTTGTTGCATTTCATATTAGCAGCCCTGTAGTGTGTGGTGTTAGCCTTTAATTGTGGAATACTTAGCATGCATGTCAGAAGTTTGTTGTTCAACCCCCACTCTTCCCTTTTAGCTTGTGCAGGTGCTCTCAGTCCTTAAAAGCAACTGTTTGTTGGAGTGTGCTTTTGCAAACTGTCAGGAAGCAAATGACATTTGTGAAAAGCAGGTTTTTCTTTTCTGCTTGCAAATTGAACACAAATGTGTTTAAGAAGTGGTCAGAGCTATGAATTATGCTTTATCGGTGTCAAGACGTTATTTCTTGTACATATGCAAGGATACACCAAGGAAAACAATGGTAATTGGGGTTAATCTGACTTTAAACCAAAGAAATGAGGAGTTTTATTCTTTTAAAATAATCCTTCTTGGAGCAAGCAGCTTCACCTTATGCTGATTTTCTCTGCTTTGCAGTCACTCCAGCCCATTTCAGAGGCCTCTAAGTCTTCTCCATATCCAACCACCGTTTCTGAGTGGAGCCATCCTTGTTAGATGGCATTAATTTAGCTCAGCTTTGGGTTCCCTGTACAACACAGAAATTAGGGGTTCATTTCTCTGGTTTCATTATATATTCAGCAGAAAGAGAAAGGATTCTCAATAGAGTGATTCAGAGCAGAAGTAAATTAGTTTAGGCTAATTCACACAGCCAGGTCACTACTTCCAGTGAGACAGTGTGAATACCTTTTCTAATGTCCTCTGCAGCCCTAAGCCTTACTACTGGGTGCCAAAAAGTCCTGTGAAGAAGCAAAGACACCTCCCTGCCCTTGTCAAACTCGAGTGAATCCTGATTGTGACCACGACAATTTTGAATGGAGCTTTCACAGTTTACCAGCTGGATGGCTGGACAGGAGCTGAAAACTGGCATGAGGAGAATGAGTGAATCAGCTCTGGGGAAGAGACAAGAAACCCCATGAGATTTCTTTAGACGCAGAACTCCTTGCAGACATTCCTCTGCAGGAAAGGCCAACAAACACCAAGAAGGTTTTTGCACCAGGGTGTATCTGCCTAGAATGGGAAAATCCTGATATTTATGTGGATGGGATGATTAACAAAGAAAGTATCTTGAACCGGCACTGAAAATTAGACACTGCTCAGTTTTATGTAATCAAATTCCTAAAACCTTGTAAATGAGTCCCATCAGTGTAAAGTCATTGGGAACCCCTGACTTGGCTTATGGAATTGAAAAATACCTAAAGAAGCAGCAAGTGAATTGAATATCATTTTTTTATATCAACAAACTTTCATATAACCAGAGTATACTGTTTCTGGTTAAAAAGAAGGGTTGGGTAGGGTAGGAGGTTAAAAAGAGCAGATTTTCCTTGTGAAAAGTGCAAGTAGGCTGCATGTTGAAGGCATGAACTTTTCCCTGACTGTTGGCTGCATTTTAACTCCATCTTTCAAATATTCAAGAGTTCAAGGGAGCCCAAGCAGCAAATGCTGTGACTACAAGGGGTTAACAGGCAATTTATGTAAAGTCTTAGTATTCTGCAAAATGAAATGTGCATGTGAAATAGAAAAAAAAAAAAGGAAAAGATTATATTTGTCAGCTGTGCTACCATATGTTGCTCTGGCGGAAGCACAGTAAAATGGTGACAATTTCTATTTTATTGAATGAGGATCTGTGTTGATTTCTATTATTTGAGACCATCTCTGGACAAACAGAGGTATCTTCATTATCACATAAAACTGTGCTCACCAGTAACCTAGAATATCCATGGCTACAGGGTGACCTGGGACTACAGTCTCCTTGAAAATAAAATATCAGAGAATCACTTCAATCCATCTGCATATTTTAATGGATTTAGCCCTTGGAGGGCATGGGGGAATAGTCTTGTGAAAAGATAAGTGGCAGATACAGGAAATATAGACAAATTTGAAGCTCTTTAAAATCTGAGGAGAACTTATCTCATCAGCATGATTAAAACAAGTGTGTGTAAAGGCTTTGGTGGTTGCAGACTACTCTCAGCCATCTGGTCATACTGGGATGCAGAGCTTCATAGTTTGGGCACAGAGCTGCACAAATATGACTAAATTTCTCTTGGACATAGGCTGATGGAATTGCTTATCTCCACTGTGTGATACAAGCTTATTTGTTGGGGTTTTACGGGGTGAGGGTATCTGTGCCATTCTCTTTTCCACTGTATATAGGTGTCCTAGAAGATGCTGCTTTTGTTATTCTAGGATCACAGCTTTCTTTCAAGCTTTTTCTCAGCCTGCCAGGACCCCAACATGTGAACTTGAGTGAGCTGGGTGCTAAGTGTCACTGAACATCCAGGGCTATCCTTCACTCCATGTGCAACGTGGGAGCAGAGCGTCTCTCTGGGCCATATGTCCAATCCAAGGCATGAGAAAATGAGAAAATATTTCCATGGGGCACCCAAAACTTGTATGCATTTGCTTTCAGGGTATCAAAAATTAGGTTCTTGTTTTCTATGCTGCTTAATATTGCTCAGTGCCCCAGGAGTGTCTCTCTTTTCAGTGATCACAAAGTTTATCTCTCCATGTCAACCCTGTCTCTGAAGTGACAGCATTATTTTTGGATAATGACACCAAAGGGCTTTACAATACGTCTGTTTTGCCTCAGCAAACATATCAGGCTGATTTTAACTACCTGAATGCCTGGCCTGAGAAGATGCATCATTGGGAACAGCTTGGTTCTGTGTAGTTCTGTACCTGGCCCCTTAATCCCTGCCAAAGAGACAAGTGGGCAATGTCCAGGCAGAACAGGTTTCTGAAGGGCCCCAGTTTTGGTCTGCCAGAGCTGATACCCAGCCCTAAGCATCCCATCCCCACATTGGTGTGCTTGATGTTATGTGGTCCAGGCTCCAGGAGCTCCTGCAGCAATGAGTGGGATGTGTCCTCTGGGTGGTGGAGTGCAGCACAAGGTGATTTTATTTACAGGGGTGAGATTAGCACCACTTGGTTCTCGGTCAAGCAGAAATGTACTGTGATAATGGGTGCAGGTGAGAGCTTCTTAGATTTGATGTCACACAGAGAATGAAACTGAATCATTTCGGTTTTCCTACATGCCCAAACAGGAAAGGGATTTATTTGGTTGTATAAGCTGAACATTCACTTCCATAATGGATGGGCTGATAGGACAATTATTTGCCAGATATCGGCTGCTATTTGCTATAACAGATATGTTAATAAACCACTGCATAAAGGTACAGTTCTGCTTCAAATTCAGCCTTTAGTGATTCTTGAAGGGGGAAAAGGTGCATTGATTTGCTTCTGTCTCCCCTCCCATTTTGCAGCAGACAGATTTTGGGTCATGGAATCCCTCACGCTTCCTGTGCTGTCATTGGAGGCACCAGATCAGTACAGCTGCATGATACCAAGGCAAGCTCTGCAGCTGCACAATAGACACATTTCAGAAGAAGCTGAACTAAAATATTGACTTTTTTGCAGTCATATTGCTTATCTCCAAGGTCATTTTGCCATGGTGTTTTTGTTAGTGGCTAAAATCTCTATTTTCAGCAACTCCTAAGAAGCCTCAAGAGACAGTGATTGGGAATTGCTTTTAGCATGCTTGGACCAAGAGGTGACACGCTCAAAGTGCTTACAATTATAGTAAACAAAGGGCTCTTGTCTCAACCTTTCTCAACCTTTGGCCATGGTTTTATGTGCTAAATCTTCTGTACTGAATAGAGGAATGTCTTGTACTAGACAACAATGGAGCAAACCTCTGTAACTATTTTTTCCCCCTAAATCTGTTTATTTATTTCTGGGGACTCCATGTAGCACTTCTATAATGTAATCAACTTCATTGCAAATAATAAATCATTTTTTCATTCCAACAGAAGCCACACCTTCCTACTTGTCCTTTAAATTGCCTTTTATAGGACACATTTGATTTCCGCTGTTTCTTCTTAATACTGTGGGCTTGGGAAAGAATAAATGAGGACAAATCACCTACTATTAAAATGAATTATATTCTTTCAGTGTTACTGTCCTTGTTTGTTTTTTGGTCTTTGTGTTTGATTTCCGAGTGCTTTTGTGCATCAAAAATAAGGTTCTAAAGAAGAAGTCCATATTATGCTCAAGTTTTGGAAAAAGTAACTACCTGTCCTGAAATGGAAAGATCATAAAATCAGTATACTTAAATGTTAGAAGTATTAGTAACTATTTCTCAGAAAATAAGTTCGAGGACCTCTTAGAAAACTGGCAAGATGGTTTTGTTTTTAGTCACACTCTTTGATCTCAAAGCAAAACCTGGATAAACAGCTTATCTTTTACAGAACTAACAGAGCTGATATGTAAACTGGATATCCTCTTAAACTATGTTAGCTGGAATATTTTTAGTGTCTAGATTTTCATTTGGGAAGCTGATATACAGCTGAAGCCATCCTACTAAATGTGTCTTGGTAGAGGTCTTTCCATACATCACTGTGCATGCACTACTGATTGCAAGCCTGTGTCATAACTGCTGACTGTGGAGCAGAATAAATTAATCATTTATTTAAGATATGTGTTTTACTGCAATTTGACTGCCTTTGCATACATCTCTCCTTGCAAATGTAAACATATTAAAACTTAAACTTGAAACTATGACAGCATATGTTTAGACATAACTTCCAATAATCTGTTTAAATAACTTATGATGAGTAGAATTTAAACAGCACATCTCTAAAGTGAATCAGATTACTAAAGTAGGAGAAATCATTTGTTCTGTGTCTGACAGGAGATTGGAAAAAATTGCCTGCTTTGGAGAGCTGTACCCTTTTTTTGGAGATTTTACTAATTTGACTTCAATGTAGTCAATTTTTTGAAATACTTGAATAACTGAATGGAAACTATAAAAGCTGTTTAGAAGAGGAAAACATAATAAAAGTATTTTCAGGAAATATTATATTTTACTCCTTTTTAAATAGAATTTAAAAATTGGTTTAGAGTCTAAGAAGAGTAAGTTCTCTTGTCTTGAAGGATTTCTAACTGCAGATCCTCAACTCTTTTTATAAAAAATTGGTCATTTAGTAATGCAAGTCAGTATTGATTTTTTTATACTGCATATTTGAAATAATTTTATTGAACTACCATAAACCTGCAATGTTAATTTTCTACATTGTTAATTGAATTTTGATATCCACCCAAAAGAACAAATGTGAGTAAAGATACAATCTAAGGAATAGGAAAGATGTTTTAACATAGTGATTCATAACTAAAAAAAAAAGACGAAACATGAACATTAAGCACTGTGTATTATTTCACCATGAATACTATATTGTTCAGGAAATAATTTCCAAATATTTTGTAAAAGCTACTTTCAAACATATTTTTTGCAACTAATTTGCCAAATGGTGAATCAATATAAAAAAAATATTTAGAAATTGAAAGAGGAAGCCATTACAGCTCCTTTACTGTGCTTGGAGTGAGGTTCCTGAGTGTCACCATATTTGTGTTGTAGGCAAGAATTTGTTGCACTAGTGAGGGAATGATCTGGTCCCCTGTTAGAGCATCATCCCTGTGCTTGTGTGCTTGAGAAGATTTTGTTGCTCTCGTGTCCATCACTCTCCGGTGAGCTGCAGGTCTGTACACTGGACTGCAGACCTTCCTAGGATGCATTTCTGAAAACACATTGTGGCATTTGCTTCAGATATTTTGGGGGAGTTGTTTGGAAGTGTTCCAGAGAAATCCCCCTGGCTTAAAAGAATTTTATTAGCACAGCAAAGTAGAATTTTGAATGTCAGAACTAAAGCTGCCTGGCAAGCTGCGGCACCTCCAAGGGCAGGCATTAATATGCAGTCTTTTATTATAGGGATCACTTTTTTCCTTGGGCTTCATCCTATGCCTAGGTCAGATCTAATCTGAGTTCTGTGGCAAGATTTGGAGAGTAAGTAAGATGATGATATTTAGATAATCAAATATACAAAACAAATCAAGTATAGACCAATTTGAGAAGAATTATTAAAAAATCAGTTTTAAGCTGTGTTGGTAAATGTGAAGTTACATACACCACAAAGAATGATAGGAATTGTAATTTGCATATCGAGGCTCAAATTGCAAAAGATGAATGAAAACTTCTCTTTAATATATGATATCGATATATTATTATAGCAAAGGAAAATGGTGGCACATAAAAGTAATTGTAAGAGAAAAAAAAAAGGGAAACATTCTAGACCCACATATAAATATCTACCACTTGATGCACCCTACCACAAAGGTAGTGGATAAATCTTGTCAGAAAAAAGATCTAAGAGATAAATGCTAGGTCTTGGAATAAAGGAAGAAAAATATTAGTTGTATGTCAAGCTTCTATCTGACGAGGGAATGGATGCCTGGGTTTGTCCTGAGAATGTGAATGGAAGCAAAAATATTACCTATCTGTAAGTCATGAATGGTTAAGAGAAGGTGAACCAGACATTCACATTTGCCTTTCTTCATAATAGCAAAAGAGATATTTAACAGGTATGAAAGGTGATGCATTTAAATCTGACAAAAGAGGCTTCTTTGCGTCACTCACATCAGAGTGTAGAATACTACAAAAGTGCAGGATATTAATAAGTCTAAATTGGGATTTTAGAGGATTCATACTTATAGATATAAACATAATACTATTAACCGTGTAAGCACTTTTTATTAAGAGATAAAATTCTCATACTTTAAGACAAATTAGCTCTAGCACCAAATCTAATGGAGCTTGAAAACAATTTTTCCTTAGAAAAATACCTTCCTAATTTTCTTTGCTCCATTTTCTGAAGCTCTTTTGAAGTCTGTTTTCTGAAAACTTTGTCAGGTAAGGTATGAAATGTGTCCAGTCCAGACCTTGGTCTTATTATAATCACCTACACCATCGAAACTGAAAAGAGAATTCGACTGCAGGAAGTGAGTCCACATATGTCATTGCTAAGGGTGTGTCACTAGTTGAAGCAGTTTTCTGTCATTTCATTTTGTGCCTTAGAGATGGCATTTTCCAAGATTAATAACTCATGTCAAATTAATCAATGGGTTTTCTGGATAGTTTTTGAGTGCTGCACCTTTGTACTGCTAGTTCATGACCATTTTAAAAAGTATTTTGTACTGTAGTCAAATCTCTGTGATGATCTTCCACTCATGAACAAAAGAAAGCAAAGATTAAATGATCCTGGTGACTTTGCTTTGTTTGTGTAGACAAGGCAGTGATTATTAGTTTTTTGTTTGCAATGTGAGTGATGCTCTAGCTGCGGACCGACAGACCTGAGGAGGCACCCGTATGGCATCTCTATGGAAACTGAGGATGGCAGATTCAATGCATCATTGTATCTGATAGTTCAAATCTTGTAACATTTATTTTGTACCAGGAACCCAGCCTAAGAGGCTGGTTGATTGCTGTGAGTCACTGAGTTGAAGTGACAATCTTCTACAAGGGGCAACAGAATAATTGAAATATGGGCCTGGAAGGTGCCTGAGGAGACCAGCTGGTACAACTGGTTGCTCTGAGGAAGGATCCAGCACAGTTTGGCAAACTTATTAACGTTGCCTGCATATCTAGAGACCAGACAGCCTCACCTGGGTACAGATGCCTGGGTACTGCAGCAATGTCAAAAGGATGAGAGGGTAGATTAGAAGAGGAGCCTGCAGAAAATCCTCTTGAGGCTGGGAAGGAACCAAAAGACTACCTTCAGGAAGATGTCAATCTCCAGAGAAAGTCACTGCTTTCTCTGGCCTCTTAGATCACTAGTTTAGTTAAGGATAAGTAGGCATTTTCGCTCAAGTTATTTTGGGAAGATTTTCCTTGCATGTATGAAATGTCTTTCCTTCTGTTATAACATGTGTATATAGTTCAACACTTGTTTGTGTAATTCCCTGTACATATTTAGCCTGTAGTGTTTTATGTTAGACTTCAGAATAAACTTGTTTTGTCATTTTCCGCTCACCTTCTGTCTGCTATTTATAACTGTATGCAACAGTAATTAAGGAGGGAACAAAACAGCCTAATGCAATCGTCCTTGAAACAGTACTCTGCAATGTAAGGAGGAATAAAGAGAACTTGCTCAGTTTTTGGGCAAAAAAGAAAAATTTGCTAACAGATTCTTTTATCATATTTTCTTCCATAAGTTATATTGATTTTTTTTTTTCATTGCTCTTTCAAAAATGTAGGGTATAAAAGGATAAAACCTGATGTTCTGAGTAGGAGTTGCTTTCAAATGAGTTGCTGTTCCTTTCTTGAGCCAAGTACCATTTGACAGCTTTTAAATAAAATGTACAAATAATTTGTTGGAAAATTCACTGGTTCTTCATACCAAGAAAATTGTTGCACATTTCAGACAATGCCAAAGTGACAGAAGTAAACCCTACCTGGGAATTTCATGCATCTGACCTCCTCATAATGGACCATGTAAAAATCCAAGAGAGAATGCAAGAAGGATGAATACATCTCTATGGTTGTGAAGCAACCAGATCCCACAGTGTAATGTTCATTTTTTGGCTTTTCTTTTGGCAATTCCTGCATTTACAAGGTAAATAGGGTATGCTGAAGCTGTTACTGCATAAAAATCTATGATTATGGATAATGGTACAAGTAATTCAGATGTCTTTCAAAGCTGTCATGGTCTGTTCAGGTTCTTCACCACACACAGCACCACAGTACCTGAGTTTTCCCCTAGAGCATTAAATAATATGAGTAGAACCTGTCACATGCAGTTTGTTCTCCTAGTATAAATGCAAGGTTAGGTCAAAATCTTCTCCAAGTTTCATAGTTAGACATGCTCCATAAATATGAGCTAATATACATATGACATTTTTTGGATTTTCTTGGACTTTTTTTGCATCAGTCTCCTTTCTTAGATTTTTTCTTTCCAGTTTGGTACATATTACAGTGCTGAATGGCAAAAGTCCAGCATTCAAAGAGTTAGTTTGAATCACAACATTGGATCAAAATATATGACTGCCTTGGACAATCAAAACTTCCAAAGACACAACAAATGCAAAATTACTTTCCTTTCTGTACTAAAGCGTTTCAAGCATCTCCTTATTTAAATGTTAAAAACTTAAGATTTTACATTTTTGGAGTAAGGGACATTTTTGTAGAAATTATTTGCATGAAGTATTCTGGGTTACAACACAGATGAAAATCAAGAAATAAAGATTTCAGACAACAAATGTTAGGACTTAATCCAGCTCTGTAAGAATGCAACCTTCTCGACTGGTACAAGTCTGAAAAAATATCTTCTCTGTAAGCAGATACCAGGAGGACATGGGAAGTTGCTCAGTTTGGTGACTTTTCCTCAGTGTGAACTACTTACGGCTTGGATTTGGAAATCACAATATTTTTGAGTGTCAGGGTCTACTCCTTATCAGCTGTCATTATTGGCTAATGATAATATTTGATAATCATGTTAGAATCTTATAGATTTTGTCAATCTTTAACTGTTAGGTTTGTTATGGCAACAGAACTGCTACTCTAGCCAATTGATGTGTGAATGTGCCCAGTAACTTCTCACTTTATCATTCACTCAAGTTCAGACTCTATCTCCCAGTACTAACGCAGCGAGCGTTTTCATGGCACACTGAAATCTCTGCAACTGTGATATATCATATTCTTAGAGCCTCGCAGATTGCTAACTGCCTCATCAGATTCTTTAAGAATAGCTTTTGAACACTGATTTGTAGACAGTTATACCACTTCTCTTCATCTTATATCTTTCAACAGATATCTTGTGCCAGTATGAGTTTGTACTTTCTATGCCCTGTCTACTTTTTGTGATTGCTTTATGAGGAAAACTTAGGTTTTGCTTGCAGTACTGGGAGGTCAATCTTAATTTTGCATGTGCTTGGAATGATGATAATGTATTTAGCTCCAGTATCTATTTTGAAATTTACTTTGACTGGTTATTTCCATTTTCACAAAGCCAATCTGTTATAGAATTTTGCTTTGATCAACAGACCCAACAAAGACCTCTGTTTTGGTATCAACATCATCCGAGCTTTGCCTTGTTGTGGTGCACTCATGAATATGTTTCCTTTTTATGTGTCTTTGCAACTTGTGCTGAGATTGACACACTTTGGCAAAATTTTATTGGAGATATGAGACAGCCCCCCCTTACTCTGCATGCTTTTGTGTCTTGTTATGATTGCCTCCATATGGTGAACAAAGAACTTGAAACTCAGCCCAGTAATGTATAGTACTGGCTACCTAAATGTGTTCAGCCTAGTTAGATCAAAACTTATGGAGACTCAGTGGTACTGTAGCATTGGAGGTTATTTTAGTCAAGCTTGGAGGTAGCATGGAAGAGAGAGCTGCTGAGATCTCAGGCAATGGTTTGACAGCTCAATCATCAGGTTCCTTTGCATTTTCTGCCATTAAATTACATCTCTTCAGCACCCTCAGAGAACATGGTTGGTCCTGGAAGGTTAAATAAGTAGGAGAATGCCAGAAATTTGAGGAGTTAAGTGGACAGACTAGGAGATGCTTTGGTAAAGCAGAAAGAGACCTTCAGTTGGACACTCTTGCTTAGTTTTGATTTCTTTTGTGCAGAAGTCTGCCATGATTAGTTGTTATTTTTGCTTCTGAATGGTGTGCATTGAGTAGCAAGCATAAGACACAGAGTTTGTGGCATCTGCTTCTCTAGTATTTTGTGAATGTTGAGCTTTTTTATTGATACAACTGAACTTTTGTGCTGAAACAAACTCACTGAAGTTCCAAAACAAGAATTAAATATTCTGCCCATACCCCAATTTTGGTGAAACTTCAAAAAACTATATGACTAATTATTTTTGATGGAAAAGATAAAAAGAAATTACAATGGTTTTGGATTACAAACGTTACAGCAGTTTGCTTGGGCCAAAGGGCACAGTCACAAAATTAACAGGAAAATAGATGCAAAAGAAAGTGAAGTTGCTTTAATTAGATTTTATTATATAATATAAGTTATAAGCTATAACATAAGTTAAAGGATACGTCTGACCTATTGTGTGGGATGAGATACCAAAACAAATTAAAAACTTTTGACATTTTCTGGAAAGGTAAAAGCTGTAGGAGTGGATAATCCTGCTTTAGGCAGCCTCTGTAAAGATGAACAATAAATACCCACTTATTGACAAGAGGAAGTGAATTTATTTATTTAAAGTTTTGATAGTGTGAATTGCCTCATCTACTTACTGAGTTAAATTCAACAGTAATTAGAAAACTTTTTCTTTAAATCAACAGATGCTTATAGCTTATGCATTAGTCAATGTGTTAACTTATGGCAAAACTGACTTGTTCTGGTTTTTGTGGTGCTGTTGTATGGCCTTTTCCTTCTATTTGTTAAGATAATAAATTCTTAAGGCCAGAGTCCTTAGGTTTGTACTGGCCTCTGAAACATTTTGCATGATTTCTCTGCAGAAGTAATGTGTGACATGTTTAAAAATAGGTAGAGACTTTTGTGACTTTCTTTTTACTTACTGTAGAGTCCTCCAAATCCTCAAAGCAAGCTTATACTTTGAGCCCAGTAAAATTCTTACAGCAAAAGTGGAGCTGCATCCTCTTCAACAAAACTCAGCTGAACATTTTCTGTAAGACTACATCTCGCTAAGCCCCATCTGTTCATCTGTGTTCAACATGTAAAGAAAAAACCCAAACCTAATATAATGGCCTTGCTCTTCCTATAGATTGATACATTTCACAGAAATAAAAGGGACATTGAGAAGTCTTTTTTTGTGGGAAATTTATTTCTTGCATGAGATCTCTTTCTTTTTCTAGATAGATACCTCTTCAAGGATAACTTTTGATAACATCTTGTGATAGGACAAAATGTTATCTTATCAAATGTTAGAAAATCCAGATTAATGGGTAATGCTGTTTTCCTTTTCCATAATTTTTTTGATGTTAACCTTGGCTTGGGCTTCAGGAATGGTTGGATGTCTTGACATCCATCTCTACCTTTTACACTGGGATTTTTGAGTTTCAGGTTTCTCGATTTCAAATGTTTGTTTTATTGTCCTAAATTTAAGTGTCAAAATCATCATTTTATAGTAGTTGGAAAGATGCTGATGCTCTTCACTTGGGAATGTACAAGCATTGCAGAAGTCTCCAGGGTTTGCAGGTGGCTTTGATGCCTTTTCCTACTGTCATGCTCCAGATCAAGCAGATCAATGTAAAGATTTCAATTAAATATACTACAAGTGGTAGTTATTGTGAGTAAACACAGTTATTAGGACATGCACTCTAAATGCTTTATACCTTTTAAACAGCATAACTATGCCAGACTCTGTGTCTCAGAAATGGATACTGGTATTCATGAGCTGTATGATATATATATTTGGTTAAATATATGCTAATAACATATCATATCATCTGAAAACAACCAAGGCAGTGGTTTTGTTAGAAAGAAACACCAGATTGTCCCTTATATTCCCATGCGTGCAGCATTAAATCTGCCCTCTGCATTTTGTGCTTCTCACACGCATAAGTGAAATGGATTTCTTTGCATCTGACCAACGCATAAACCGCAGGGTGGTGTTTTTAATAGGATTCATTGTGATTAGGAGCTGTGGAATAGCCCCATAGTCATAGCAATGTTAGAATGCCACAACTATTTGATAGGAGACATTTCAATCTGTCATCATCTTGTGTGCCCTGACCCTGATAATACACCCCATTCAACCTGAGGCACAAACAGAAATGGTGAGGTAGGGTTGCATTTTTTTTCTGTTAGCACAGCACCAGTCACAGCTTTTATGGATTCCTGAGAGAAGAAAAAGATGTTTTTATTTCCTTTTCTTTTCATTCCTTATCTAACCACTTGAAAATATTTTTTTTTCCTGGAACACAATAAGAAAGTGGAAGGGAGAGAAAAATCCTTCCTTAGGTAACCTCAGAACAGAAGAACTTTGTGCATTATGCAGCTCAGGCCATGCCAAAATGCAATTTGGAGGGTGTCCAGCACTTCATTGGAAAGTAATGGTTTTCACTGAACTGAGTTATGACCAGCTGTTTACAGACAGTCTGTGACATACTGATAGAGCAGAACACCGTATGTTGCTTTCCAAATCAAATGATACAAGAAGTGTGACAGAGTGGAGAAACATCTGTCATTAGCAATTTTCAGCACGCTTCACTAATTCTGGACAAAATACGAGTAATGAACTTACCGCAGGAAACTTCAAATACTACCACTGCTGAAACAAGGATATAAACAGCTAGTGCTCCTAATGGCGTCTAATTTAATTCATTTGCAGTAAGAAACAAACAAAGTGGGTTATTTGTTTTTGATCATGGGGTAGTAAATAGTAATGCTGATAACAAACATTCATTTTAATCAAAGAAAAAGAGATCGTGGAACTCAACTTTCCTGAAGTTCAGACAGAAGGTAATTATCAAGTGGTTTTTTCCTTAGTCTTTTTTGAATGTCAGTGATAAGGGTGTTTTGTTTTATGATTTTTTTGTTTGGTTGGTTTTTTTTTTTAAGCAAGATTTTTTCAGAACAGACCAAGGTGAAGTTGTTGCAATATTATGGATATTTTCCTTCTTTCCTTTGGTCCTCTCCTCTGTATGTCCCCTGCCATGTCCTCCCACTGAATTTTTAGAGAACAAAACTGCAAGTTTTCTGCACAGTATCACTCACCACTGGGCATGAAGACAACAGTGAAAGGAGTCCAGTGCTGGCTTTTACTCCATTTTTCTGCATTATGGCACTGCTGCTAGTGTTTGAAATCTCATGGTTCCAAATGTACTTTTAAAAAAGCTGAACTTCAGTGTGATTGTGCCCCCTATATAGTACATACCTGAGTGTTTTTTCCTTGATTTCTCTGTTTTCATCATATCTGGAGCCCAACAATTGTAATTTTGTGACGATTTTCACTTTATGTCTTTGAAATCAAGAGAGTTGTTCTGCCATTCACATTCAGGGGCTTTAGTTTCCCCTTAGCACTGATAACACAGCAAATTCCTGAAACTGTTAGGAATAAGTGGCAGTCCTCAGGGGATAAGGGGGGGAAATGAAAGGACAGGTTGTTACTCTTTATATGAACTTTCAACTAATGTTCACACAAAGCTATAATATGAAATGCAGAGGATAGATTTAGTCCAATCCATTGGTGTCCCACCTATGGGACTTCCCTTGGAATGAATCCCAGACCAAGAGAGTGAAAGCCATTCCGAACTGATGACTGTAAAATGAGTGTAGGAGGTCTTTGAGTAGCTGCGTAATTGCAAAATTATTCATGATAAAAAAGCACTAAACTAGAATTCACAGTATCCTGAAGAATTTCCTGAGGTGCTGAAGAAAAAATGTGTCACTTTGTAACACCTTGGATAAACCAAACTGGTCCAAGTACAATATGGTGAAGAGGAAGAGAAAATGCACGGAAATAGTTTTTCTATGGTGGGAGTTTATGATAGAAATATTTTTCCTGCACTTTAATGCAGAAAAGGAAAATTACTTAACAGAAAACATTGCTAGAACTGCAAATGTGAAGTTCCTCTAATTCTTACAGACATCTACACAGGAGAGCAAAGCAAAGGGGGAATATAGGTACCATTGACACCCATCATTATGTTTGTGATCTAGATAATAAAGGAAGCAGACCCAAGCAATTCACTAACACTAACGCTATTCTTTACATAAACAGTAAATGTTTAGATTTTCCTGTTCACTGACTAACAGCACACATATCATAAACACTAAGCTGTTATAGTACGTTTCGTGTGTTGATTCACTTTAACAGTTGTTAGTGTGAAGACAGGAAAAGAAAAGTGGGTGTAATGAGACCATGTGCAGTATGCTGTGAAAACAGAGGCCCTTATTTGGCATAATGGGTTGCACCATAAGGGCCATAAAATTGTGCATGTGTTAGTATCATTTTAATTATTACGGGTGCCACATGTTAAGCAGAATAGCGGAACTACTAAAACAGCTTCAAAATCCTTACTGCTGATCGCTGCATTTAATTACAAATAGGAACATTTGGAGATAGGTCACCATAAAACCCTTCTGTTGTCAAATGAGCTCAAATCTGATTTTTGTAATTATGTTTTTATACCACAGATCCTGTTGAATAACTATAGGGAATAAAATTTTAATAAGTACTGATTAAATGCAGGTACATCTTGCTTCCTAAGAATATTTATGTATGTTCTTTGCCACTTACGTCAAGGTACCATCATTGCTTCTGTTTTGGTCAGTGGTGACCATTCAACCTTAATGCAAATAAGCTGAATAACTTTATGTGCCATGAAATATTGTTTTTTTTCAGTGAAGCATAAAAGCACTGGATTTCAATTATTCATTCTGCTTGCTAGAGCTGTGTACAGTACTCTAATCCTCTAGTACCAAGGCACTCTCATTATAACACTACATGTCACATTCAGTAGAATACGACAATTAACCTTCCTACGGCAGAGTTTTGGTACAAGGAATAACAACTTTTATTATCTGCAACCATTTCCATTGTAATAACATGTTTATAGGTTCATATTAATAATGTTCATGGTTAGTATCAAAATTAAAATCATAAATATAGAAAATTTTCAGTTTAACAGGAAAATATAACTTTGATATTAAAAGGTGGTAAAAAGCATAATTTAAGATTAGGTAAGCAAACTTTTATTTTATGTAAAGACTGCCTATAACATTCTCTAAACAGAAATTTAAATTAGGAAGAAGGAAAAAAATTAAAGAGGAATTCAGTGCTATAAAAAGGAAGAAGTAATTAAATAAATATAAAATTTAACACAGGTTGTAGGCTGGATTTTGAGTTATACTAAGGACAGAAGCATTATATTTGGCTATATTGTTCAAGCAAGACTGAAGTCAGAATATATATGCCCATATATATCTCTGAGCATTTATTTGTTCATATTCCTTGTTTCCCCTCTGGACATACATGCAAACCATAATCAGGCCTCACCTTGTGGTTTTTCAATCTGAAATATTGTCATAAAATAGAAGATTAAAAACATATACAGATTTGTCATGAACACTGTGATGTCTAAGGGAAGAAATCTCTTTTTGTGAGAGATTGCCATTGGAATCATGGGCTAGCACCCAGCTCAGAACCTGCTCCAGAGCTACTGCACATGCAATGGCTTCAAGAGACTGTCAACTGGAAATAAGTAAATATAAAGAGCCTCCTGGAAAGAGACTGATGTAATTTGTAAAATGATCAGTGAAGGAGAATTACTCTGCCTGTTCTGATGCAGACTGACTGCTCTGCATCATTTATAGCTGCACAGTAAAAACTCTCAACCCACATAGCAGTCCAAGGATCTGTGCTCTGGCTCAAAAGAAAAAAGAAAAACTCTTGTTGATTTTTGTAACCTGTTCGATAAGGTGTTTGAATGAGTACTAAATAAAGACCTCAAGTTGTACTGTGTGACAAGAAAGCAGTAGAGAAATTTTCAGGAGCCAAGCAACACCAAAAAAATAATGATCTCCTCTGTACTAGAACATTAGCAGGTTATGTGCTAACTGGAATCAACAGAAACATTTGCACCCAACAGGGAAAAACCACAGATATTGGTGACAGTCTTGCTCCATTCTGACCCCAGAATGGTTTGTGCACTTGTACAACTCCATTGTAGCTTTTATTATTTGTACTCCTCCCATGAGGGCAGAATGGACTCCTTGTTGCACTCTGGCTCAATGCAGGAATAATGCACTCTCTGTCTGTCTAATGAAATTGTGTCTCACTAACGTGAAATCCTCATCTGACAATATCAGCCTCCATCTAAAATACGGGTGCCTAAAACCAAATCCTTGGTGTCAGTCCTTCCCTTGGGACTCTTAATCCCATGTAGCTCCAGTTGTGAGCCCATTTCACGCTGTAAGGTGTGCCTAGTGTTGGACAGAATTATGTCATTGCAGAGGAAAAATAGTAAGAAAGGAGTGTGAAGAATACTCAGCTTATTAACTGTCTTGTAGAGAAGGAACAAAAATGAGTGTTTTATCTGTGGGGTTTGTTCCAGTCTAATTCCTTTAATTGGTCCTGCTCTGTGATTGTAATGATACAAATCTCTTAGTACTAAGAGAATGAAGAAGGGAGTGCTGGTATTCTGCTCCCTATGGGTGATTTACTTTGGAAATTTGATTCTATACTGGTAACCTCTGCTTTTTCTGTTCTGTTTGGCCCAATCTCCCCATCTACAGGGGAGAAATAATCAAGAAATTAGAGAGACAGAATGAAAAAAATCAACGCAGCACTTCACTTTTTAACAATTTAATACTAAATGGAGAGGCTCATAACATTCAGACTTAAGATTTTTTTATTACCTGTATTGTTACTTCATCTCAGAAAAGCCATGATCCTTTCCTGTTGATAAAGAAGATCATGACACTCCTCTCAGTCACGGCACAGTTGAGACTTTTTCAAGGGTTGTGCATCTTGGGGCAAAACTTATGGTAATGCCAACTCCTATAGGTGGACTTGAACTCTCATCTTTGGTTTTGAACTAAGCCAGGTCCACCTGTGACTTTGATCCATTCCTCTACACAATGTATTTTCTTTCGTGTGTACTTGAATCTTTGTTACTCTTAGGAATATCTCCTACTATGCTACTAAATAATCCTTTTTTAATAGAGATCTGTGTCTCCTTTCAGAGGATGTTTCTTTCACGCATTCTGCAGTCAGAGCCTGCTCATTCGTGTGCTGTGGCAATCATCGGGGTTTGGGGATTCAGCAGAAGGGATTTGGGGATTGTTTGCCAGCTCTGCTACTCTTTCCAGGCTTAATGCTCCCTTTCCTCTTCTCGGTGGTTGGACAATGAGCTTTAGGCAGTGGTAGATCTTGCTTGTTGAAGTTTGATGAGATGAAGGAAAAAGGTAGAAATAGGAAAATAAACATTGTCAAAATCATTTGTTTTCCAGGAAACAGCCACTTTTTTCATTTAACTTTAATGTTTGCCTTTTTTATCCACCAAATCAATAGTATTTTCTCTTATCTAACTTGTATCACTTTTTTGAGGGGAATAAAGACATTATAAATTCATCCAGCCATTGGTTAAATTTAAAATCTGACAGTATTCCTGCACTTTTAGTATAAGTTTTTTGATTATCCAAGTAGGGAAAAAATTATCCTCCAATTGGTTGCTATAAATTAAAAAGTCTCATCACAGGGACTTCAAATTTCAGTGAGTGCATTGGATATGCTTTCTGGTTTTACTTCTCCATAATGCCTTGTAGCCTGTTGAAATTTTTTGCTGCAGAATTAATTACAGTTGCATGAATTTACAGATACTAAAGCAGAAATGTTTGTTGTAACTTAATTTTCACCTCCAGGTCTGTGATGACTATGAGAGTAAAGTGTATGTAAATGAAAGTAGTTTTGCTACATAGATTTTATTTCATTGTAAAGAGAGCTAAAAATAATAGGCCAATATTGGTTCTCATTGGATTTGCTTTGCAAAGCATCTCCTGAACTCTTAATTCAGCCATGAATGCTTCATGGCCAAAAAATAATTGTGGTATTCTAGCTCCTGCAGTGCTACTTCAAGGATAATAAGAAAGAAGACAAACTACCTCCTGAATAGCACAAAGGAGAATTTTTCCAGCTCTCAGTGTTTTCCAAACTTTAGTGCCTCAGAATAAGAAAACTGAGTGAAAAATGACAGTGACTTATCAGTCATCAGTCAGGATCATGGAGCGCCATTAAATGTGAAGAGAATTTTTTTGCTGCACAGTGAGCACTCTTGGTAAGACATTTTGGCTGGGTCACTTGCCTGGCAGGATTATTAATGAGGATACATATGGAACATTTTTTCCCTTGGAAAATTTAAGGTATGCTAAAATGGAAACTCATCAATCCACTACCTTTGTTTATCATTTAACTTCAATTTCAGAAATATTTCTAAAAATGGTTGAAGACCTTTTAGATACTGGTCAAAAGCACATTTTATTAACAGCCCTGCTTGCTATGTCATACAATTGCTAGAGGTAACTTCACATGTCAGTGCCTTTTGTGAGACACATTGTGTTGTGCTGAATAGATAAGCTTTTACTTTTGGACACTGATAACTTTAGCTTCCAGATCTGATCCTTCAGTTGTCCAGTCAGTTAAGTAGCCCTGAAAAACTCACTTAGCTGTGGATCAATAATCTTGGTTAATTTTTAAATAAGGGAGAAACTGTTACCGCTCTGTACATAGTATATCTATAATGTATACAAATTTAAAGGAATCACTAAATTTTTTTCATCTGTATCATGTACAGATTCTCCATCTTTCTGTGCCAAATCATGTCCTAAGAAAAACTACCACTCTACTCCCAAGAAATCTTACTTCTTAGTATGCAAAACTGCTGCCTGCATAGTTTGATATGGAATCTTTCTGTTCACCCCAAAGTCTTCTCTTTTCTGGGATGAAAAATCTCAGCTCTCTCAGTCTTTTCTCATAGGAGACTTACTCCATGCCTCTGATCATCTTGGCCTGCCTCTGGACTTGCTCCAGAAGGTCAATGTCCTTCCCAGGCCAAGGACCCCAGGGCTGGATGGAGCACTCCGGGTGGGGTCTCTCCAGAGCGGAGCAGAGGGACAGAATCACCAACCTGCTGGCCATACTGCCTTTGGTACAGGCCAGGATTGGTTGGCTTTCTGGGCTGGCACATTGGACTGGACTTCTGGAGGGTGGACTTTGGCCTGTTCAGGGACCTATTTGAACTGTCTCTTGGGAATCAGACCTAAAAACAGAGGGGCTCAAGAAGGCTGAATATACTTTTAGGAAGAAATCTTGAAGACATAGGAGCAGGTCATCCCACTGTGCCCAAAGATGAGCTGGCAAGGAGAGGGATCATCCTGACTGAGCAGGGAGTTTTGCAGGAACTGAGGGAAAAAAGAGAGCGGATCCCCTTTGGAAAAAGGGACAGGTGACTCAGGAAATGTTTAAGGATGTCATTAGGTCATGAGGAAAGAAAGCTAGAAAGGCAAATCTCAATTAGAATCTAGTCTGGCCACTTCTGTAAAGGATAATAATAAATGTTTTTATAAATACATTAATACAAAAGAAGGGGCAAGGAAAAATTCCGTTTCTTACTGGATGTAAGGGGAGAGTCTTTGGAGTCACCAAAGATGAAGAAAACATTGGGGTACTTGACACCTTCTTTGCTTCTTCAGTAGTAAGATTGGTTATCCTCAGGCCTCCTGAGCTGATAGATAGGGACAGGAGGTAGAACGGAGCTGCCATAATCCAGAAGGAAGCAGTTTGTGACCTGCTGAGCCACTTAGATGCTTGGAAGTCTGTGGGAAGGCATAAGGTTAATCCTTATGAGAGTGATGAGGGAGCTGGTGGAAGACCTTGCTCAGCTGTTATCCATCATTTATCATCAATCCTGGCTAATGGGGAGCTCCCAGATGACTGGATGATGGCCAATGTGATGCCCATCCACAGGCAGGGCTGGAAGGTGGATCTGGGGAACTACAGGTCTGTCAGCATGACCTTGGTGCCCAGCAAGGTTATGGAATAGATACCTTGAGTGTGATCACACGGCATATACAGGAAAACCAAAGGGTCTGGCCCAGCCAGAATGAGTTTGAGAAAGGCAGGTCCTGCTTGACTAACCTGATCTTCTTTTATGACCAGGTGACCTGCCTGGTGGAAGAGGCAGAGGCTGTGGATGTTGTGTACCTGGACTTCAGCGAAGTTTTGACACCATTTTCCATGGCATCCTCCTGGGAAAGCTGGCTGCCCATGGCTTGGAGAGGAGCTTCCTTTTGCTGGGTTAAGAACTGGCTGGATGGCTGGGCCCAGAGACTGGTGGTGAATGGTGCTGCATCCAGCTGGCATCCAGTCATTAGTGGTGACCCCTGGGAATTAGTTTTGGGCCAGGTTCACTTTAATGTCTTTATTGGTGATCTGGATGAGGGCATTGAGACTACCATTAGCAAATATGGAGATGACACCAAGTTGGGTGGGAGTGTTATCTGCTGGAGGATAGGAGATCTCTGCAGAGGGACCTGGACAGGCTGGATTGGTGGGCTGAGACAATGGCAGGAGATCTAACAAGGACAAGTGCCAGGTCCTGCGCTTTGGCCACAACAACCACCTGCGGCGTTACAGGCAGGGTGGCTGGAAAAGGTCTCGGCAGAAAAGGACCTTGAAGTGCTGGTTAACAGCTGACTGAGCATGAGCCAGCATATGCACAGTTTGCCAAGAAGGCCAAAGGCATCCTGGCCTGTATCAGGAATAGTGTGGCCAGCAGGGGCAGGGAAGTGATTCTTTCTCTGTACTTGGCACTGGTGAGGCCATACCTCGAATCCTGCATTCAGTTCTGGGCCCCTCCTTACAAGAAGGGCATTGAGGTCCTGGAACGGGCCAAGAGAATGTCAATGAAGCTGGTGAAGGGTCTGGAGCACAAGTCCTATGAGGAATAGCTGAGGCAGCTGGAAATGCTTAGCCTGGAGAAAAGGAGGCTCAGGGAGAACCTTATCACTCTCTACAACTTCCTGAAAGGAGATTGTAGCCAGGCGGGAGTTGACCTCTTCACAGTCAGCCAATGATAGGACAAGAAGACATATTCTTAAGCTGTGCCAGGGGAGGTTTAGGTTGGACCTTGGGAGGAACTTCTTCACCATGGAAAGGGTGGTTAGACATTGGAATGAACTGCCCAGGGAGATGGTGGAGTCATCTTTAAGGAAAAACTGGATGTGGCACTCTGTGCCAAGGTCTAGATGACATGGTCATAGGCTGGACTACAAGACCTCAAAGATCTTATCCAACATAATCGATTCTGTGATTCTGTGATTGCTGGCTCACGTCCAGGCTCTTACCCACCAGCACCCCCAAGTCCTTCTCAGTAGGGCTGCTCTTCATCAGTTTATCCCCCAGCCTGGATTGATACTGAGGGTTGTCCTGACCCAGGTGCAGAACCTTGACTTGGTCTTTTCATACTGGATGAGATTCCCATGGGCCCACTTCTCAAGCTTGTCCAGCTTGTTGTTAAGGTGTCTCAACTGCACTACTCAGGCTGTTGTCATCTGCAAATCTGTTGACAATTACTTTGTCATTAATGAAAGTAAATAACAATGGCCTTAAAAGAACCTAAAAATCAACATGAGATTGAAATTTCATTCCCTGGAACTGTTCAAGGGGATAGAGAGACATACTGTCCTTGCTCGGCATCCTTACTATTTAATTTAATTTAAAAAGATATCAAAAGGATTCATTACTAGTGTGATGTCCATAAACAGAATAATCACACAGTTTCACATATTTACAGACTATTAGCACTGACTGCTTAAAATCTTTTATTAATGACATATACAGAATTTTTAAAAATTCCATGTCAACCCATAGCCCTCTGTGCTCCCATTTTATATAGTTGTCATCCCAAAAAATGCCAGTGATATTTCTCTGGTATTCTTTCTGTACTATTTATTCCTTTATGCATACAGTTAAAAAGATGGACAATTTGTTGGAATAGGTAAGTTGTGAGATGGCACCAGTGCTGAAGCAGCTGAAAACGGGATAACCCAAGAGTATAATTCATGTACTGAAACAGGAGCAGATGTCAAAAGAGACAGCTTGTCTAGTTTGTTTGGATGATGATTTCCTAGCATGTATTGACGGAGCAAGATTGTCAGACAGCCTGTTTGTGAAGTTCAGTGTTGCCTGTCTTAATCGTTCTTTACAGGGAGGTGACATTTTGTTGCAGGCAATTGTAGAGTAAAATTTTTGTGAATTGTTTAAAGTAAACCAAAACTGTCCTACCAAGCGGCATTCTTTGCAAATATCTAAAGTCCAGAGGAAACAGCTGCCATTTTGACTTCTTTAAATTGGATGGGCTGTCCCATCTGTGCACTGTGTGCAGAGAGATGTTCTGTTCACTTCCTCTGGTATTCAGACCAGGATGATTGTAGTGGCAATGGTGGCAAGGAAGAGGAGAACTATTTTAGACAGAATGTTGGGTTAACTGAGTCATTTAGAAAGTATTTTATATCTGCTGCATTTAGGGACACTGGCTTTTTCATGACGCAGCTTGTGTTATGAGGCAGTTTGAAACAAAAAGGAAGTGAGAAACCTGAAGAATCTGGGGCATTTAGTTGTGTGTGCAAAACACAGTTCTACCTGGCTGGTCTTGGTTGGAATTAGTATTTCCAACTTCCTGCTGTCCTGTGCAAGTAAAACAATAAAAAAAAATAAAAGCAAAAACCATTCAGCTAGCAAACTGATGTTAACATGTTAAAGGGATTGAAGTTACCCCCCTCAGGTTTTGTGAATCCCAATTATATTAATGATCAAGGGTCTTAGGATCAAAGATTAGCTCCCTTGCAGCAAAATAAGGAACAGAGAACACTTCCTCCCGGAAGAACAAGAAAATAAGTTTTGTAAAACTCTGTCTTCACAGATAGAAATTTAGATTTTAAGCTACACTTACATGGCATATATGCCTACTCACTTCCCATAAATAATTTTCTTGAAACTTAGTTACCTAACTCTTAATTGAATTTTTCAGCAATTCTCTCACTAAAATACATTGCTTCATATTTTTCCACCTCTTGATGCTGTGGTCACTTCTGTTTCATCTGCAGAGTATTCTGCTTTACATTTCCCTTTCCCTTTATCCCAATTTTCTGAATGCTACAAATCACTCACAACGACTTCAAGTTTCTTTGTTTCCATTTGAAATCTTTGTCTTTTACAAGACTAAGATTCTTCATGCTCAAATTGTTGGATTCTTCTGTCCTCCTTTTTCTAGTTTCCTATTACTAGTGTGATTTCTGTTTGATTTCTCTTTCTGTGTACTCCTCCCACTACCCTTCATGTGAGCTTTTTCCATGTCCTAGAAACAACCTTCTGCCTCCACTGTGCCGACCACCAAGACCCTCTCCTTTCAAATCCATCCTTAACTCACATTATTGCTTTTTGCCTGCCAGAGACCATTTCTTTATATCATGATCTGGTAGACCTCTCACAAAGGAAATAACAAAACCAGAAAAAGATAAATTAAACCAAAATATTTGCAAATGTTATGATTTGTTATCATTAAATACTAACTCTCCTGCTCAGCATGGTATGCCCTTCATTTTTGCATTTTCTCTCTTTAGAATGATACAGGTGAGTAGCCATTGCCTTGTATTTCTTCTTTTGTTTTTATCTCTAAAAATGATCAATCAATGTTGATATCAAGGTTTATACTAGCACCATATCAAGGCCCTGAGCTGAAAAACCCTGAGGTCAAGAACTTTGTTGTGCTATGTCCTTACTAAGTGAGATAATATATTTCATTTAATATACAAATAATAGTAGCAGACTGAATGAAAAGACCTTCAGAGGTTAAACTTAATGTTGGTAGGAAATCTGTGAAAACACAGGTGTTTTAACTACTGGTGTTTTTGTGCCAGCCATGACATATGGAGCAGACACCAAGGAGATGGAACTGAAGACTATTGTTAGAATACATCAGTATCATCTTGCATTTTGAGCACGGCAATCTAATTTACTAATCAAATTTGTATCAGTATATGCATGCTTATGCGTAAATATATGATGAAACAGCCACATATTTTAAAAAGATGACATATTTTTATTTACACTTAATTTTGCACTTCCCGGAATTTTTCTGTCTTTTCATATTGCCTTATGGTGTGTTGCTTGACTCCTGTTCTCTGTAAGTGTGAAAAGTCAGGAGGAGAGTTCACAGCAGGTTGATGGCCTGGAGATTAAAAGTCTGTCTAAGGACATTTCAAAGTTGTAAAGGTATTATTCTCACATGTACTTATTTCTTGGTGGGTGTGAACAACAGCTACTCACCAAGCTGGTGTAGTGTGAAATAGTTTCCTGTGAAATGATGTGCAGACATATGCAGAAAGCCACATGTACAGCACATGCACAGACTCATCCCTGACTTATGATTAGTGAGATTCGTGCTGATAACTGAGTTAGGAATGACCAGTGGGGCATCCAATGTTTTAATTACCCAGACAACTCTGTGGATTTGCCATATTTACCAAACTAAAAGCATGATCTTGTCCTGATGCTTTGAGACTAACACACTGGAAATGACCTTGACTTCTCAGCAGTAGTTCTCTTCCTAGGCCAACTGCAGACTGAGATTTTGACATGTTGCATGGATATCATCTATACATTTCTTTGTTAATGCCTGGGATAAATTCTTCCTGTGCTCTGCAAAAGGAAGTTTATACTACTAAATATTAAAAATCATTCTTGGTCAACCTAAATACATCAACTAAATTAAACAAAAGGATGGTAAGTCTTTCAAGCAATATTCAAAACCTGAGCAATAATTTGGTTGCAATAATTTATATCTTGCTGTTATGGGGATGAATATATAAAGAGTGGAACAGCTACTCCAAATAATTTGCTTTTATTTCTTTTAAGACAGTGAATAGCACAGCAGAGCAAGTGGATCCAAGGCTTCTGACAAAGCCTGCTCAATCACAGATGCCCAGGGTGACTGTGACCAGAATGAGAGCCCTTTTCAACATGCACAAAAGTGAGCTCTTCCTGTCCTACTGCTGTATGGCAGCACAGCCACACCTTTCTGGTGGGCCAAAAATTAGTGTGACACATGCCAGAAATGACAATAAGAAATGAAAAGGCCATATGGAGCCATTGCTGCCTGCCAGTCATTGCAGTAGGTGGCAACTGGGACAGGAGACGTATTGGAAAGGACTCCATGCATTAGAGTACTGAAAGAGTAATGCAAAACCTGGATTCAATTCCTGGCAAAAAATTATTTCTATCTTAATGTTACTTTGCTCAGTTGTATCATATTTATTATGCTAATAGGCTTATATTAAGGATATAACGAGTTTTGCTCTGGAAACAAAACCTGGTTTTACCACAACTGGTAAATTGTGGGATTTTCTTGGAATAACATTTGGTGGATACTTACTAACCTATGCATATACTTCAGTCACCTGAAAGTCAGACAATGAATCACAAATAATTGTGTAGACTTTCTCTGAAGGCATTGAAGAGAACTAGATGACTGTAGGAGAGTAATCTTTCTGTCCTAACAGAAGCAGATTGAGTAAATTGTACTTTAGTGGGGTTCATCTCCTTCTAAAGTTTTTTGTCCTAGAGACCAGATGAGACATGCACTGGAAAAACTGGATTCTCTTCAATTACTGGAGTGACTGATTAGATGTGACTAACGTTAGATGAGATTAATCCAACTTCTAGTAAATACTTTCTAAGCAGGAACTTAGGGGGATGTCTCAGTATTGTGAGGTCTTTTGAGATAAGTCTTGGTTATTTTGCATAAAGAATAAATTCAGAAGTGCAGTATAGGAACTAATGAGGTTTAAATGGAAGAAGGTATTGCATATAAATTTATATACTGAACTCAAAATACAGACAGATTCAATAATTTTGTAACTTCCATGAGAAGATCTTAACTTACACTGAACATACAGTTGTTACAACCAACAATTTTTGATTTTGATTCCTAGTATACATTTCTTATACTGCTTTGCAGTGCAACTGCCAGATTTCTTTATTCTTTTGGGCTAGCAAAATCTTCTCCTATTTAAGAAATATTTTTTTCGTATTCCCTGTCCTCTTCTCTCTCCCCCTTCTCATACCTGATCCACTTCTTTTCAGTAGCAGAAAGTTCAAATGAAAGAGTTTGATACTGTTGTCTTGAATACTAAAGGGTTTAGCCATAATTTCTGCATCAGTTAGCATGCTAAATACATGTGCTTCTAAATACTAAAACATACGTGATGAAAATAAATTCTCTGTCTTTTAGTCGTTTCCTCAAGTACCTGGTGAGGCCTTTCTTGAAGATTTTATGCGGGAAGACTTCTGTGCATGAAGCAAATCACAAATAATTTCATTCTACACAATTTTACTCTACATGAGTACTGTACTGTTCCACACTTGCTTGCCAGATGTCCCACCTCAAGCTCTAACCTCACACCTTGTCCTGTGCAGATCAACCTCTGCAGAACAAGCTGAGTTTCCACATTTTAGGAGATGATGCTGAGAGCAAAGAACTCTTCAATCTGAATAAGGTTGTCAGCCTGTGATACTAACAAGAAACTATTCCTGGTTGTTCAGCTGTAACCTAGATTAAGCCAAGGAAAATACAAACCTAAGAGAGAAGACTGAAGTTCTTACACGATGTTCAACAACCTGCGGGTGAAAAGCTCCATCCGTGTTGCTCATTAGCACTTTATCAGACAAAAGAGCCAGACTGAAAAGAAGGCAAGCACATCTCTGAATAAGGCTTATGTGGCTTATTGTTTCCAGGAGGAACAGTTATTTATCATGTGACCCAGGTAAAACAATTACCTATAACTTCAATGGTTATTTTTCATTTTAAATTTATATTAAGACTGCACCCATGCAGTCTTTATCCATCCATCCATCCATCTATTTTTCATGTCTGTTTGCTCATGAGAATTTCCCTAAGGAAAAATAGAAAAGGTTAAAATGTCCAATTCAGTGAAATTATCATTAAATGTGATTGCCATTATCTGAGATTGGGAAGCATTCTCACAAAAAAATGAAGGCCAGAGGTATTAATTATGACTCATATGGTCTCACTGTAGAGCTCTATGTCCAGAGATATGTGATAGATATCCCTTCCTGGAAAAGAGGGAGGTTGTTTTTTTTTTTTTTTTTTCTTGCTTCCTGTTTAGTCTCAGTTTTATTTCAAGAATTGGCAGTGAGTAATTTGGCTTCATCTTCCTCCTAACTACAACAAAATTTGTGGACCTGAGCATAGATTATAAGCAGATTGCTCCATTATAAACATCATTTTCATTTGTCTCATAGGTACTCAAGAAAGGGATGATATTACCAATTTTTTTTAAGAAACTTTATGGGGAAGTATGGGAGCAGGGCTTTCCCCTTTCCAGCAACTTGCAAGGTCACTCTATAGGGTCATAAAGTCATAGAGCAATCTAGGAAGAAAATTAATGCAAAAGGCCACCTATTTGGCCCAAAGCCCTGCTCAACACAAGACTATTTGCATGAGGCACTGTGTCTGGGCAAGTCTGAATGTCTCCAAGGATGGAGTTTTCACAATTTCTCTGGTAACTTGTTCTAGTGTTTGACCTCCTACACCGGTGAACCTTTGTTTCCTGGCATCTCATTTCAGTTTTCCTTGTTACAGCTTGTGCTGTTGCCCGAGTGCTGCCTCTGTGTGCTGCTAAGATCTGTTCCCCAGACTGAGTGTGGCTGAACCTCTCTGCAGAATGGGTGCAGTGCTGACAGTTTGTGCTCTTGTCTAATCTCACAAAATGTGTGACAAATTCCCCCATTTTGGAGGTGAACATGTTAATTTTCCTTCCACTATTTACCACTTTCATAGCTTGCTACGAGTAAAGACTAAGACAGAGGAAACAAAAAAAACCTTACAGATTTCTTTATTTGTACTACAGAACATTCAGTAAATCTGTTTTAATTCTTCATTGTTGAAAACTTTTATTCCAATTAACCTTTTGTTTTCCTCTTCAATATGAGTGGGAATTTAAGACAAAGTTTTGGATGAATTCAGTAAAATGTTGTATTTCTATGTGTGAAAATTATACAATTACCAGATAGATATAGCCTGATATGCTTAGTTTGGACTGATTGGAATTAAGAGTATGTTTCATCTACAAATCACTGTTAGGCTTTAAACAAGTTACTAAGAGAGAATAAATAAGACTGAGAGAACTGTCTTGGTACCTCTTTCTGATGCTGTTCTACATTGTGAATAAAAACTATTTGCAGAAGTAGTTCTTCTGAACTGGAAGGTTCTGTGAAATGTATCAGGCTGTGAGCACATCTGCAGAAGCCTTTTCTCTACCTGGTTCCTGAAAATGAAGTGAAAAAACAGAAGATGAAGAAAAGAGGAGAGAGAATGAAATGTGGCAGTAATTATCTGCCTTCTGAGAAATCACATTTAAATTATGGGTGCTAGATTCTACTCAAGCAGAATCAGCATTGTTTTGATGATAATTATTTTACAATTTATGGTTCTTTAATAGTGTTCTAATTAATCAATTTCTATATACAAGTTTGTGTCTCACTGTATGTAAACAGTTGCAGTAACAAAAAAAATTTGGTCCTATTATTTGTAGAGAACAGAAAATTAGGCCCTGAAGAGAGTCAGCTCATCGTTATTGAATTAAATTAAGTCTATTGATTAAATGTTCATTTTGTGGTTGGGCTTTTTTAGAGGCATGAAATAGTCTCATTTAGTTACACTACAGCAGTAAGGGGAAAAATACGTAGGGGAAAGGGAACTGCCCTTGCTATATACATGTTTACAGCAGGATAATAATAACTGAAAAACAGTCACACAATTGTAAATGAGGAAGAATATTTCTTGGATGTTTTGGTGAGAAGAATTTCAAAAGTAACATTTAATTGACTCCTCAGGTTTCTGCTGGAGATCTTGTGTCAGTCCTACCAGTCTCTCCCTTGCTGATGCCATGGTCATTTGAAGGACATGAAGATCTGATGTACATAGGTCTTCCACGGTTCACATGCAAATGGTTCACACACAATGTGCTGAGTCCGTGGATGTCACTGCAAACAGACTCCTCTAAGCATCTCTTTTTCTTTTCTCCCAAACCTCTTTCTCACTCTCTAATATTGTTCCTGCATCTCCTCCCCTCCCCTCCCAATTTTCACAGGGAAAACTGAGCAGTTAAAATGCGTGTCAAATATTTATTGTCCGACTGAGAACTGCAAGAGAAGCATGTGCTGAATAACCTGAATAACTTTTTCTAACAATTCCTCTAGTTCTTAAAGTCAAAGTTGGATCCTTTTGTAGATAGTTTATGTCTATGTGTATTTCTAGTAAAATGAGCATTTCTGTGTCACCTCCTGGCTAAACCATGGAGTGCAGAAAGGCATTTTCCTTACAGCTTTGCTGCTATGGCTGGCTTAATAATAACTTTGTAATTGTGGATGTGGAATGGAGAATGCTAGCTGACCTAGCTTGCTCCATAAGGCTAAACTTCCACCAATGATTAGGACAGAAACAATATTCTCAGACCCATTTGTGGACAATGGAAAATTTGGTTGTAGATCCTTCAGAAGTGCAAGGATACTTTTCACCAAAATAGTGATCAGCACCTTTCTTGCATCATTTTATTGCTAAGCCATGTGTTGGTCTGTATCAACACAGATTGACAAAGTCATAGAATTTTATGAGACAATGTGAAAACTCATTTGCAAATTTTATTGCATTCCATCATTGCCTGCATTCACAGTCCAGAGGTCTTCCATTGTTGTGAATAACAATTGGGAGCAATTTCTGGCTGTGGTCAATGTAGGGGTTGCACTCTTCCATTGACAGGTGTTCTTTCCTAATTGCTTCCATTAGTTTCCCTTTATTGCAGGGCTTCATCACCCAATGAATGTAGGGTTTCAAAAAATACCAGATCAGATCTATAAGCTCCAGTGTGTGGCATGACAATCAATGTACACTCCTCGAGCCCAACCTTTGTAAAATTATCTAGTCAAACTTGCAGAACTTATTTCTCAATAAAATAGTTATTATTCCAAATGCAATATTATAAATAGAAAAAAAAATTGGTGCGGAATTTCAGGCAAATACAAGTACTTACCAACATTTGTGTCAGCAATAGCATGGCCAGCAGGACCAGGGCAGTGATTGTTCCCATGCACTGGGCACTGATGAGGCCATACCTTGAATCCTGTGCTCTGTTTTGGGCCCCTCACTACAAGAAGGACATTGAGGCACTGGAGAGTGTCCAGAGAAGGGCAAGGAAGCTGGGGAAGAGTTTAAAGAAAAAGTACTGTGAGAAGTGTCTGTTTAACTTGGAGAAAAGGAGGAGACCTTATCATCTCTACCTTAAAGGAGGTTGTGGCCAGGTGGGAGTTCATCTCTTTTCCCAACAAGAGATAGGACAAGAGGAAATGGCCTCAAGTTGCACATGGGGAGGATTAGATTTATTAAAAAAAAATTTCTCACTGAAAGTATGTTCAGCATCAGAATAGGTTGCACAGGGAATAGGTGAGTCACCATCCCTGTGGGTATTTAAAACATCTGTAGATGTGGCATTTAGGGATACAGTTTAGTGGTGGACTTGGTTTGTTACAGTAATGGTTGGACTCAATGATCTTAAAAGTCTTTTCTAACTGAAAATATTCTATGATTCTATGATTTGAAAATATGCTGACAAGAGAAGATGTGATTTCCATTGGGAAGAAATGAAGCCCAATCTGGTAACCTCACTTCACCATAAATCTTGATTCCGTTCTAGATCAAGCACCTTCTCTTGCATCACATCTTTAGCTGCTTTGAATCTGAATCATACATATTTTATCAAAAAGAAGGGTGCTCTTTGATTTATCATTCTTTTCATGCCCAATGAAAAATTAGCACAGATATCAGTGCAAAAGAGCTGTTTTTTAGCGATTTCACTGCACCTTCAAAAACAAATACCTCTAAAAGCACAGTTTTGTTTTGCTTGTTTTTTAGACGAATTGTTCTTCATCATTGTCTTTTTACAACCATTCTCTCCCTGTCACTCTTTTTCTCCACAGTAACTTAGAAATTGACCATAATGTATGACACTTAATAGCAGAAGCATTCAGATGACAGAAGCATAAAGTGCAAGAAATGTAGAAAACTGTGCCCAGAGCTGCACATCAGCTTTCTGATTTCTGCAGACTTTAGCCTTTTTTCTGCTCTGTTCACATTTGACTCATTTTCCAAACTAGATGGATCTCACTGGTTTTATCTGTAATTTACCCTACTCTTCCTCTCTTTCCTTTAGTTCAAAACAGTTCCTTGGGTTTACTTGTTGAATGTTCCCACGCGAGCTGTGAGAGGAGAGAGTTGCACAACTTGATCTCAGAGGCAAACATTGGTCCAGCCAACACCACTGAAGGCTTGCAAGTGGAAATGGATCAAATCAGCAGCAAACACATGAAAGCAACAATGAGTCTCTGTTTTGCATGTATTTTTTTAGGACAAAACAAAATTTCTCTGGATCAGGTTCCTGTGAGCCCTTTACTGGTTTTCTGGCAAACTCTCAGATGACTTTCCATTGGCATACTTGTGGTTCTTGTGCCTGGACCAGACTCTGTTGGTGGGAGAATTCTTTGCAGAAAGAACAACAAGAAATTAGCTTTTTCAATCAATATTATTTTTTCTCTTTGCTTTAGACACCAAATAACAGAATGTAAAACCTTTCAGACCCCTCATTTGATTCAATTGGTGTATATAGAAGTCATCCAAAATCCTTATTGGCCGATGCCCTTCCTGATGTAAACAGGATGTCTCATTCATCGTGCTATTACTGTGCCTGAATATTTCTGACCAGGTTCCTTGTTCCTCAGAATCTCATAACTGTGTTGGCCAAATGTTTAGCCAGATGAAAGGCTGAGTTGGTCTGGAGGATTCATAAGGCTCAGATCATGTCTATAATCTCACTATAACTGCAGTGAATTCAAGTATATCTTATTTTCTAATGGTATCCCACAAACAATGCAAACGTCAGCAAAATGATAGGAATTTGTAATGTTATTTACACACTCATTTACACACATACTCATACTTTCTCCCCTGTTTTTGGGCATTCAACAGAACAATATGTGTCACTGAAGTGTAGAGCCATTCTCTTTATCCTTACTTCTGGCAGTCTCACCCATGAATCACAGACACAGTTACTGACGGAATAGATAGATCCTCCAGAGTGCAAAACCCTGTTTCAAACTTGGTCTCCTTTAAATTAGCTGGCAGAGACAAAGATTTTTTAGCAAAAAAAGGTTAGGTGTTGAAATATTTAGAACTGGAAAATGAGGTGTTTGTACATATTTTGGAGAATGACTTTGTTAAAAGGTTGCACTACAACATTTTTCTGTCCAGTGTATTTCTATTTTTGGTACTAAAACCAGCTTTTCAAAAACGAATCTTCATTTCAGCTACTGAAATCAATTATTCATGGGTTTTTATTGCAGAGTGAAGTTTTCTGGCTGTTTGGGCCCAGTGCTTGTAAGCTCATTTGCCTGTGCTCTCACATTTCAGTTTTTGCTCATTTGCTTCTGTAGATCTGTGTTCCTTAGAAGGAGCACATTTTGAAAGAGTTATTTACTGCAAAGAATTAAAACAGCAAACAAAGCCAGCCTAGGAGGTTGCATAGCACACTACACTTCCCACTTCAAAAGAAAGGGGGATTTGCTACATGAAGGATCCCTTTGCGGGAGCTGCTGGCTTGCATGGGTGCTGATTGGGTGAATACAAAGCACTTTGGGGCAGCATACAGAGGAGGAGTTGATGTTGATTTGAAGTCAATGGACTATCTGTTGGGACAGGGTAGGTGACACCTCCTCCCACCACTGGCAGTCTTACTGGCATGGCAACGAACTCATCCTTTCTACGCCAGAAGCCATGATCTCATATTTGTTAGGTATTGGAAGCAGTCAAAGTCAAAAACACTCCTACAGTTTTGAGGACGCGAGAATATTATTCTACTGCTACGCTTCAGCCAGTTATGCTGTGCTGCTCTCGCTTACTACCTCCTGTGCCGCCACCTGCCAGACCCAGCCCGCCTCATCCGAGCGCCGTCTGGCATTGCTGGAGCGTGAGGGGCACGGCCTCCCCGTGAAGGTGGAGTATGTTGGCACCGCAGGCCAACAACCCTGCACTCTTCAATATGGCTGGTGCCCAGGGTCAGCGCAGGAGAAGGTTTTTTTGTTTTGTTTTTTTTTTCTGGTCCAAGTAGCTCAAACAAAGCCAATTATTGCACATACGACAGATCTAACAGTGCTCCCTGAAAGCAATGCTGTGGTTGTATGGCAGATATGTCCCCAACACACTGTTGGATTGGGGAATGTCACGTTCACCAGGCAGGTTAAGAATTTAGACACTGAGCCTGTCTTAAGACACGGGATAAGTTGGATGTCTTTTTATGGTAACCATGGAACTCCTCCATGATGTTTGCATTTGCTTCCTTACTTTCATTTTTTACAGCTGGCAACAAAAGGTCCAACAGGTCTGAGGGGGTTTTTGTCCTTTTCTAGGACACAGCCCCTGCTCCCCCTCCACAGCGAGGGTAGAACCACAGAGCAGAGGCACGGCGGGGCTCGGGCACGCTCTGCCGGGGAAGAGCATTGCTTGGCAGCTTGTGGTGTCATGGTATGCAGCCCATACAACTGCAGAGAGGCAGATTGGCTGGCCCCAGCCTGGCCTCTTCTGCTGAGGTGTGCTACCACCGGCTCACTGGAGTGGGGGCCTGGAGGCTGGGCCCACTGCTACGCCAGCCCCCGTCACTCGCTGCCGTGGCCACTGTCCAGATGGACACTGCGTTACGCAGGCTGGAGATGAGGCTTTGTTCCCGCTGTCACTACTGTGGAGCCCATTTTTCTGAGGAAGCAGCTTTCAGATATTTGGGGTTGTGCCAGGTTCTGATAATCCAGAAAATCCTGAATTTAAGCATATCCCTTAAAATTAGTGTTCCCTTTACCTTTCTGTGCCAGGCTCCAAACACCGCCCTAGGAGTAGGGGCACCCTATTTGGCAGATGGTTTTTTAGGTTCATGTGTGGCTTTTGTTTTAAAATATATTAATTTATTGTAATGTAAAATCATCTGCCCGGGGGATGTGGGATGTTGTTGGAGTACAACCAAGTATTGGCTTGTAGCCTTCTAAACCAGGGTGCTAAGAAATAAATCCTAAATAGAAATGGATGAACAGTTTATGTTGCAAATGTATTCAACAGACTTCACCCTTCTATTCTAAGGGCTTTTTTCAAAATAGTTGATGTTTTCTAGATTTTTTCAGCACATGAAATGCAGTATCTTGATATTGCAAACAGAAAAAGTTATTTGCTTAATTGCAGATTATTTGGAATATCTTTTCCCTCTTTGGGAGTTCATGGTCTTGCATTATTCCTCCTCTCTGATCAGATGAGTAAAAAAACTCATACACAAAAAAAGGCATTATTTATCACTAACAGTGGTTCTCATATACATATATAGCAGAATACTAGTACTTTTATGTACAAAGAAATGACCAAAGGATATAGGTGGGAAAAACATGCTAAAAAGCTATTGTAAAATGATTCATTTGAGTTTTATGCAAGCAGCACATTCTTTTCCTTCTAAATAATTTTGAAGTGTACTTTCTACACCTTGAAGTCATTCCTGAACATTTTAGTTTTCCCTCTACTGACCCATGGACACTTATTTCTTGCAGTCTTTCAACAGGTGAGGATTTAAAGATATATAGATTATTTTTTCCCTTCCACTGGTGTCTTAGCAGGACAATGTACTATTCTGAAGTAAGATTATGATATTGGCTGTGGTAGCTGTGACCTCTCATACGTTCATTTACAGAATTTGTCAGACTATTTTAACATGTTTGCTGAATTCTAATGAATCTTTTGGTTCAGTTGCTACCAAGTGAAATATAGGTTTGTATAACATTGTTAGATTACTGATGATCAATTTGCATGCTTGCAACTTCTGCAGATCAGTGAGGTACCATTATGCCACCCCATTTGCAAACACCAAAACTAGACGAGCTCTTGATTTTTAACATCACAAACTTTGTAGTCCTAGAGCACTCCTGCAACTGCAGGTACTTAAAGCAGCTTGCTACATCCACTGCCAGTTCTTTGACCTTAAAGGATCTTCTCCTGGGAAAGCCAGTCTTCTTCATATTCTGCCAGTCATAAATTTGGGGGAAAAAGAATGAGGAAGAGACATAATACGCAAGCAAAATTGATGGACACAAACTAACCCAAGTTAGCATTTGATATATTTCATATTGATTGTTCTCTTTGCAAATTGGAACTGTACTAGAACGGTGTGAAGGAATAATCAAAGGCATTAGCTTTGATCTTAGTTGAATTGCAGAATGATTATATTTATGGTTACAGAGGAATCTTTCTTTTAATGGAAGTTATCAGAAGGAATTTGTACTTTGGGATTTCAAAAGATGATCACAGACTATTACATTGAAGGTGCTGATATTGACTCAAAAATTCAGTGATTTCGACAATGAGCATCATTACTCTCTTCTTAACAACACTTGTTATGCTTGGGGAAAAGTTTCTGTCTAAATCCAGAAATCTACCATGTTATGCTCCTGTAATTACATCTTTACAATTAGTTTTTAACACAATGTCAGCAGAAGAATGCTTGTTGACAATGACTAAGCAGAGAGAGAGTAGTATATTTTTTACACAGCAAAACATTTTCATTTTTTAAAATTTACTCACTTACCCACACTATTTGTCTCTTTCCATCATCTGTATTGTCTCTTCAGAAGCCAGGCTGTGAGCTGTCTGTGGCAGGCAACCATTTTTCATTTTCTGTGTGGGTAGGTAGTCCAATATAAATAAATAATAGGAGGTCTCTGACACTCCTCAAACAACAAAACTTTTAATGTAAGTGATGAGACTTCTGCTTGGGTGTGAACAGGTTGCATTAAGATTCTGGCTACAGATCATTTACATCGATCTAGAAACCCATGAGAAAAATACCACAGACTTTATTCATGCTGAGTTGCAAACTTACCCTACCAAGCCCTCCTGTTGTGGATGGTCTGGAGAAAAAAATCCCAATAACTGCAAAAAAGAAAAAGAAGGACTATCATCTTCTGATAACCCTAATAGTAGCAGCATATTTACCTGCTTGTTTGTCTGCCTCAGATGGAATTTTTAACTTTATGCTTGACTACCTCAAAGATCTTGAGATTAGTAATCAAAAATATTTTGATTGCCAGTTTTATTTCTTGAGATGTTATGAGAAAGCATTAAGTTAATATAATTAACTAAGTAAATAAGCAAACCAGACAATTATATAATAAACCTTAGCTAATAGAGACTACAGAAGGATTTGACAGATTACAGGCTTCTAACACTATCATAATCACTATTAAAATCTGTAATCTCATTTACATCAAAGAACTGGAACCAAAATGAACAAAACTGAAAAATCATTCAAAAAAGATATTTTTGACTGTAGCCTCCAGTATTGTTGTGAAATATAAGAGGGAATAAAGAAGAGCAAGAACATTTCAGAAGAAGTTGATGAAATGAAAGCTGTGGTGAATTATCTCCTACCTTCCTTTCCAGCACTAACAATTGAAGATCTCACATTTACTCCAAACTAATGTTTGTAAGAGAGAATTGTCATGCAGTACAAGAGATGTATCCAAATGATGCATACCAGTAGTACTAAAATCCGAGAGGACTGAATGGCAGATAATTTTCCTCATTGTTAAAAATCTTTCATATCTATTCAATGATTTTCATATGTCATATCTATCAAATCATATCTATTTTATGATTTTTAGAAATGATTGTTTGAGTACATTTTTGTTGTTTACGTCAAAATTGCCTAATAGGTTAGAAGCACAAAATCAGCACTTTTGTTCTTAGGCTTTTGTCTAGGGTAGAAGGAGCTGGTGAGCTTAACTAGGCTGTATGCTTCAGTTATTGTTGGTTTTGCAGTGACAATTGTGAGATTTTCAATGAAGATTACATCTTTGGGTGGTTTTAGGATTTTTTGCCACCCATTATGTTTTTTACAATATTTACAGTATTTACAATATTTGGAACATTCCATATGAGTGTTTTTTAAAGAAAGGCAGGATCTTTCTATTTGATGCAAGCAGTTAGTATCTACAAGTAAATATATGTTTCTAAGTAGGAAAGAAACACCAACATGTGACCTGATCCCAGCAGCTAATTCTTTGATTTTCAAAGAATTTACCTGCTTCTTAGATTGCAAATCTGATTATATAAAATTTTATTTGAAAATTTGAAAAATCAAAATGTTATGTGAGGTGTTACAGAAGATAAGTGAGGCCAGGCCTGTGATCCTCCAACATTTGCTGAAGCTGGCATACGGTCATGGAAAAGAATATGAGAATTCTGTCAGGAGAACAAAACCTCATTACAGGTAAATGGTATGATTCACATTAAGACTGAGGCAGTGTCAGAGGCATTGTTGATAAAATATACACGTTTTATATTCGAAGCAGAAATGCAGCAGAGAAGTGATTACAAATAAGACAGGAACATATTCATACAGTTAATTATGACTTCTCTTTCAGGGAAGTTGGCTTTCTGGTCCCTCACCTGTTTATACTTTTCAAAATCCAGCTCATGTGAAGGTTATGCAGAGAGAGGGATAACAAGGCATCACAGAACAACCCAGGAAGGACATTTGATCAATCATTCCAGAGGATCTTCTGAGTCTGAGTGAGTAGAGTATGGACGGTAGAAAAGCTGTAGAGACACTACAGTCAGCTTGAAGGTTAACCAGGGAGGGTTAGCAAAACCTGCTCTCAGATTTAAAACACAAGGACAGACATCTGACTGTGTGGTAGAGAAAATGAGTAAGCAACCCAGTAAATGCAATCTCCTGTCTTAAAAATGGGCTGAATGCTGTCCTAGGATTTTGTCTGAGTTAGTATCAGAATTGCAGGTCTGAAGCAAAAAGCTGTTTTTTGCCTGTTTTTCACTAACCTTCTGTTTACAGCTCTCTGCAGAATACATAACTGTGTATACACAGATGTTATTTAGGACAATGAAAACGGCACTCTTGGCCTCTTGGACACATAGACTTATGCTTCAAGAGGTGCAAAAGGGAAAAACCAGATTCCAAACACTAGGAAGTTTGGTCCTATGAACAAATGGTGGTAAGCTCCTCCAACCTCAACACCATATGATGATAACTGAGGACTGGTGTGGCTTTGCTCCAAATCGAGGAGGTGATAACGACTGTTCCCACTCACACCACCCTGGTCACTGTGTAGGCCCTGCTGTATTGTGACCCACAGGAAGACCAATGTTTTCCTTGCTTCCCTGAGTCTCTCTGGACCGCGTATCAATGCTTCTGTTCTGGGTCACCTACAGAATCTGAAGCTATGGGCACTGTCTTTTCTCTCAGGCAATGGAAGGCTTATGTTCCTTAACCCAGCACTGCTGTGTTCAGCTCCTGCAGTGAGGGTAATGCTATATTGCAACTGGGGTCGATGTGTCACCACCATGGTAAAATAGTTGGTCTGTCTTGGGTACTGTTCCTGTTAGTCTGATTTAAAGAGAGAGAGAGAAATAAAGAAAGAGAGAAAGAGAGAGAAAGAGAAAGCAAAAGAAAGAAAGCAAGAAGAAAGGTAAGAGTGAAAGAAAGGGAAGGAAGGAAGGAAGGAAGGAAGGAAGGAAGGAAGGAAGGAAGGAAGGAAAAGAAAGAAAGAGAAAGAGAAAGAGAAAGAGAGAAATGGACAAAATGAGTCCCATATTTGAATGTGTTAAACACAAAGCACACATTTTTTAAAAAATGGAACTGGGCACTGGCACTGGCAGGGCACCGCCATTTTGACATGCCATGTGGACTCTGGTGTTAAAAAAAAAAAAAGAAAAAGAAAAAGAAAATAGTAATGCATATGTGTGGTAATAATCTGCACATGACTGGTTGCTGTAATGTGCACTGCTGTACTGCCAGCAGGGATGTGAGTGATTGCCTCTCGCCTACACAATGGGCACTGGCTTCGCCTTGCATGATTTTTCAGCAGAACCAATAGGGATGAGTGAGCAGAAATGGGAACCGCTGCCTGACTCCTCCAGCTCACAACCCTTGAGCCCTGTTTAAGAAGTCAATAAGAAACCTTTTTGCTTTTAAAATATTTTAAGTGGTTTATTGTGCCCAGGGAACTTGCTGAGCATGAGCTGAACAGCAACTACCTGCCTTTTGCTTTGACCTTGGTGTCTTTTAGCCTAGGTGGTGAGATGTGTCACAGAAGCTGTGCTCATCAGGAAAGTTTCTATTTGTTTTGCTAGTCTGGTGGCTCATCCGGAGCAGTTTGATATTCAAATGAATCTGTCAGAAACAAGAGTGTGGTGCTTCAGTTCTTGCTCAGGCCTGATGACATTGATTTGTGAGCATACTGCTTGACTACGGGATGTGTGACAGATAAATTTTATCAAAATTAAGGCACAATTAAACATTTCATCTTCCTAATTACTGGCTGTAGATTCAGCCTGATGACCATGTGCTGTAAGAAATCAGCGACCATTACACATTTTAATGGAGCACAGCTGTCTTACAGCTTGGTAATATTTGCACAGTGCCACAGAACTGTAATTTATGATAAAAAGAAAAAATGTGTATTGGCTCTTTTTTGCCAAATTAGATTAAGGATTCATATACTTTAATGAGATTTGGACCCAGCCTTGGATTATCGTTATAAATGATTTATGTGCATGTTGGTGGACTCCTGTAGTTTTGAGTTGATTTGTGTTTTGGTCGACCAATATGTAATTCAGTATTTCCTTGTACGCCAGTATTTGCATTCTTTCCTGTCTCCATCTCAGTTCTATTTTTCCACCATAACTGAGCAAGAAGGACAAGTGGCAAGGTTAAGAAAGTACCAAGGTGTATTTTCCAGGAGACTCCCTCACAGCAAAAGTCACTCCTGAAACCCTTCCCCTGCTCCCCTGCTTCGCATTCCAAACACATGGAGAAGAGAGGGATGGAGGTGAAGGGAGGTGGGTGACACCAGCCCGGATCAGGGTCACTCCTGCAGCCTGGAAAGCAGAACACAAGGGAATAGATGCTACCTGAACCCCTGCTTAGCCAGAGACCTGCATGAGCATTGCTGTATCTCAAGGCAGAATACCAAAAACCTTTCTCCTGCTTGTTTAAAACATGACCTACAAAAGGGTGTTTGCTCATCCACTTGGTATTTCTCGTGTTTCAGTCTTTTTTTTTTTTTTTTTTCCCAGAAAATCTGCTGCTTCTCTAAAGGAAAAAGAAATCCAGCAACATATGAAGGCAAGTTATAATTTTTGGAACCCCCTTTCCTCTTCATTCATTTCTTCACTAGGTTTCTTTCACAGATTATTTAGAGAGTATGTGGAGCAGGGGGAATGATGAAGATTAAATTAGGTGTTTTATATCTACACATATATACATACTTATATAAACACACACACACACAGAGGCTGTGTTTGTATTTGTGCATGTTTTATTTTTACATTAAACTTAGTAAACCAAATTCAGACCAAGTTGAACTACCTAGGTTTCCGAGGTGTCCTGTCGAAGTCCAGAGTTTGGCCCCATATGTTGTGAAAGCCTGAGATCCATATGTGTAGATGAACAGAGAAACTAAATCCTAATTTTCATCATAAAAAAAAAAAAAATCCTGTCCAAGCTTGATTTACTTCAGTGTTCATATGCTGGAATGTTTCATACTGTACCAGGTTGCATATGCTTGCACACTAATTCTCAATTGCCGTATGCAGTTTGTGACAACCATCTGCTAAGACCTCCCTTAGAGTTCTTTCTCCCACTCAGCCCAGCTGAAATAAAAATATGGACAGAAACAACTTCTGCAGGGAGATGAAAAAGTTAATAGGGGACTTGGAGTTAGACTGTGCATCTGATTCGAATTCAACTGCTCTTACAACTTATGCCCTACTTATAAAATATTCCTGAGGTGTAAAACATTAAATATAATGGAAAGCTGTAAAATAAAGCCATACTTCCTTTGACAGACTTGACTGTGGTGGAAAGGTAATGTTAAAATGTGTACACACAGTGCATGTGTTAGCTAGCCCTCACTAACAATTCTAAACCAGCAGCTTAGACTAACTGTGCATCGCACCTTATCACATTAAAGTACCCTAAAGCAGGAGGGGGATGAGTGGTGAGAAAAAGAAGGTGTGAGAGAGAAGGAGCTGAAAAATGTGCTTCCAGTTTCATTGACAGAGAAGAGATTCCTTTTAAGCCAGTCTCATCAGAAACGCTGAGTGCTGGGTATTGTCTGTTCCCATTCAAGCCAGAGGGGGAAGTGAGAGATTGGAGCATCTGAAAATCAGGTGAAGGATATGACAAGATGAACAAGTGATGAGCAGTGATACAGAAGGGGGCTGTGGGCTAAGGAAGTGAAGGCAGACTATTGCATTCCACTATTTCCTCATCTCCAGTTTTACATTTCTCTTTACCATGTAGTAATGGGTTAAATTCTCCATCACAAGTATTTTTCAATGCAAATGAAAACAGTTCAGGGTTCAAAAGTCCAAGTGGCCTGTGCCCAAACAGGACTGGTTATGCCAGAGCTGAGGAGTGCAGGTGGCAGTGACAGTGAATGTTTTGCTAATTTGTTTTTTAAAATCCCCTGATACAATAAAGTTTATCCAATTAGATTTTTCCATTTCTACCATGTAAAGCCTTATGCTTCTTCCTGGAGTGTTACCTGTCGTGGAAGGAGCTGGTGGTGACAGGCTTTCCTAGTGCACATTTTCTGAGGTCCTGATAGTGTAGAACACTGGTAAACATGACTCCAGGTGCCTTCTGAGCAATAAATCTCTACATGCCAGTATGGTGTTTGTCTAATTCGTAACAGTGTGGTGGTTTTGCCCCATATTTGGTTCATGAGAGCAGATTAGTGTCCTGAGAGAAGAATGATAAACTCTGAGGTGGCCATCATGGGTCTTGGTCTGTATTTCTTTGGTGACTTTAGCAGTTTTTAAGTGTAATCTTGAATGAAAAACCAATCCCAGTGATGAAGACTAACTATTCAGAATTAAAAGGGGTATGAAGCAAAAAGGAGGAATAACTTTTGAGACAATGAAAAAACCCCATACCTGGAAACCCATATTTTGTTAGATTTTTAAAGGCAACACATATGGGTATTTGACAAAAACAGCATTCCAAGGCCAGATTGTCTTAGATGATAACCTTGGGCTTTAAGGCCTCAGTAAGGCATAAGAGATTTTTGCCTTAGAAATTGTAGGGCTGCACATGTGTAAACCTTGAAGCTGAAATGAGTTTGAACTATTTTAAGAGCTTTTAAAAGGCTGGCCTATTGAGTTATGCATCAATCTGTCCCCCATTGGTTATTATCTTAACAGCTACTCTAAGTGGAGCCTATCAGTTTTAAATATAGGAACAGCAGTAAATAGTGCATTATGATATTCCAGATGGAACACTTAAAATAAATTGAAATATCTGTATATTTGAGCATTTTCTACAGCACTACTATTATGTCACCATTTTCTGTAGGTAGTGTAAAAACCTCTTACCCTTACAGCATAAAAAAGTTTGACTACAAGGATGAGTGGAAAAAGGATGAGTGGAAAACTGATGACAGCCAAATACTCAGCCAGACCTTTTGGCTGCAGAAAAAGTTTCAGGATTTGATACAGGAGTAGAAGTGAGATAGGAATGTACCAAGATCTAAGACCCCATTTCTCATTTTCTGAGCTCTTCTATTCATGCTGGCTGCTGGAAATATCTATGGGATGTATCTCTCTCATCTTGAGCCACCTATTGCTGACTCAAGAATGTGGTGCCTTGAGGGGTGTCTGCTTGAGAAGAATAACTACATCAAATGAAGCCAGGGACTAGGGCAGCTCTAGTGACCCTGGGTTCCTGATGGGGCAAAGATCCTGAATTCAACTGAAGGTTGTGTGACCTTCCCATCACAGAGCATAACAGATATTCTTTGTTTACAAGCTAAAGCAGAGTGAAATCACATTGAAAATTTTTCCTCTGCTGCAAAATTAGCTGCACTTGCTTTTGAGGGCTTGGAGCTTGAAGTAGGGAGATATAATTCACAGCTGAGCTGAGAGATTGAACTGCCAAGCCCTGCGTGTGATACCTGTACACAGGTATTAATTAGTACATGGGTTAGTATTGCCCAAATACCTACACAGAAGACTTGTCAAATGTACTTTTTTCCCCTCACTTGCATTGCTTAAGATGTCAATGCTCATCCCACTGCAGACAGGTAGTTCAACTGCTGTCCTTACTGTAGGTGCTCTAGAGGCCCAGTACCTCAGCAACTTGAGAAACACAGAAGTCAAATTATCATGTCTCTTTGTGCATGTGTGCTTGCTTCCTGATTCACTGAATAGTCAACTTGACTTTCCATAAAAATATATCCCAACATACACCCCAGAGCAAAGTGAGGAAGATAGGACAAATGCCAGAAGATAAACAGGCCATGGTGGTGTTAAATTGTGCCAGGAGCCTTGTCTGTCATCATTGGTCCTGCCTGCAGTTGAGATGGCTTTAGAGCAATAGGTTCCTTGGAAGATGGTTGGGAAAGATACTCAGTAGGCCCAGGAAATATTGTTTTTATTGCATGCAAATACACATTACTTGATATCTAGTTTAGTTTTCCTTATCTCTTGAAATCCACTTCCTACACTAGGATGTTGGGGTCTTACTTTTCAAGTAAGACACAGGCAGCATATATAACACATAAGCTGTAGCACTATACAAATTCTAAATATTTTTTAGTCTTATCCCTACCTTTAAACTCCAGAATCCTGGGCTCCAGGAGGTGCTGTGGGTGGAGAATGACAATAGACCAGTTGCTGGTGTTCCTTTTGCTTAATCCATTTGGTGTTATCCTACTGCCCAGCAGCTATCTCATATGTTGTTAAGCATACAGTGGCTAAAGGTGCAGGTTTCCCCTTCTGAGCTGATGAGGCTAATTGGCTACAGTCTGTATACCTGTAGTTTTTCACTTGAGGTTGGATTTGGCTCCATGCTTAAACTTCTGAAATTTTTAAAATAGTCATTAGACTATAAAGCATTGTGATGCTGTGACCAGGAGATTCCCTATCTCTTGTTAGCCCTGTGTTCTGCCCAGTTAACTCTACAGCACAGTCCATGCCAGTGGAGATAGCCAAATGTGATCCTTGTGCTCCTCAGCTGCAACATAAAGGAAATGGGTAAGCTCACTTCTCTGCTGAAAATGAGGTGCCCTGGAGATGGCTTATGGAGAATCACAGGATACCTTCCTTGTTCTTTCATAGAGCTGCTGATTAGCATCAGGCACCTCCTCTGTTACCGCTTCTCAACCAGGGCCAGGGATCTGCAGCTGGTGAAATTCTATTTAACTAGGAGTACATGTGCCCAGCTGGTCATGCCAAGAGACTTGTGTGATGTCACTCTTAAGAAACAATTAATCCTCCAGCAACTTTTCTGGGTGAAGTCAAGGACAAAAGGGGTTTCCTTTTGTAAGAGAGAAAAAGAAACCAAAGCTTTCCCCATCCCCAAGGACAGTTTGTAAGCCCTGGCAAATACAGATCACAGGAGTGTAGCTTTCAAATTATCAGTCCAGTTTGTCTAGCTATTGAATAGTCATTCTACACTCCAGGATTGTTCTAGAAATCATGATATTTATATAGAGGCTCTGTGTAAGCTATCAAGACAAAAGCAGTGCTAGAATGAATTATAAAGTCTCCAGTTCATGGAGCCTCGATTCCTATGTTTGGATATAACAACAGTAACCCTGTAGTTTTCAATAGAATTTCCACTTATTGATGCTAGTGCGAACTGCTGAAAGCAATCACCTGTACATTGCTCCGGATGTGCTGTGAAGAAGCACGTTACAAGATGCCAATGTCCACGTGACTTGGTATCTGTGGTGAGAGTCACTACAGGAGCAACTCGATAACAGAATGCAGGAAAACCTCTGACAGATTAGTCCCTCTTACAGATAGGTGTTGCTGTGACAGTATATCAATCCTTTTAAAGTAATGAATAACCATTCACAGGTCCATGGTTGCTTTTGTACTTCCATCATCATGTCCGTGGCCTTCAAAGCTGATGGACCTTCTGTCAAGACCCAGATATTTAATCAATGTGACAGCATCCTACATTTTTTGAACCCCAGAGGCCCTGGAAAACTTTAATGCAGCTTCCAGGTAAAGTTCAATCCACATGGCTGAGTCCCCTGAAGTATTTTCTGCAGACAACTCCCCTCCCCCATATTTTAATATACCCAATGTCCTTTACATTTGAAGAAAGTGAAGAGCTCAGCCTGAAGGCCAGATATTATTGCAATAGAAATATGTGCTTTGCAGAGCTCTGCCATCCACTGAGAAGTTGGATGCAAGACTTATGGTTAAACCCCTCCACTTGGAAGAAATAGTTAAAACTTTTGACAACAATAATGAGTTTCTCCCTATCACAATCCCCAATTACCACACACATGTTTGTGAGCATTTGTAACCTAGAATATGAAGAGGAACATACTTTTAAGGAAAGGAAAACATGTATTAAACATTTGATGAGTATAGGAACAGTTTAATTGATAAGGAAACATCCTGTTGCCGAGCTCAGTTACAGTGTCCGTGCACTGACACAACTCCGTCACAGATCCAAATTTAACAATATTGCTATAACTACAATTAACAGATTATGCTAAGGCAGTAAGGTCACTTGAGAAAGCCACCATGGGCTTGGGAGCCCCTCTGCTTTCCCCAGCTATAGCATCTAACCTCCCAAAAGACAATCCCTCTTTCTTCTTGTCTTTCTTCAACAGGATAAAATTTTTCCCTCTCTTTCTTTATATGTGCACACAAGCATGCACACAAGATCAGAATCTGGCCCAGAATTCTTTTGTTCACAGCACTTGCCAATGAGTACCAATTATATGCAACATAAATAAATGCTAGCCACATTACAATATGAATTTCCTTTAAAAGGGAATGTTCCAGAATCCTAATAGCTGCATTTCCTTTGTCTCTTTCAGTTTTACCCTTTACATGCAACATTATTAGATATACTCATTGTCCGACTTAAACCAGTAATAATATCTGTAATTACAGCAGAAACCAGTTCACTTATAGTTAAGTAAAATGCTGTGTGTCAGATATGTCAATGTGATCTGTATAATACCAAAAATTTAAACAATGAAAAAATAACATCAAACATGAAAATCCATTCATGCCAGTCATTAGATTTTAACTACGCTTTAGGGTTGTTAATGTGAAGAAGGGGAAGACACTTCAGCTGACCATGCCTAATGCAGCAAGCATGCAGCAGAATGAAATTCTTTATTTTCTCAGTACTCAATAAAGGAAACAGGAGCATTGCCTATTAAACTATAACACCTTTGATTAAAAGGTTCTTTAGTTCCTAGTATCTTACTATTGCTCTCTCCAGAAAATTTTACTGCAGGTACTACATTGCATAAATAAGCTGACCTGTCAGGTTTTTGGCAATTTATGGGGCTGGTCAGGCTGTACATTCGTGCAGTTTTTTTGTTGCAATGAGATGTAATGGCTTTTCAGCGCACCATAAGCACAGTTGTGACCACAGGCTCACTAGTGTCATTTTGTGTGCAGTAATGAAGCCTGACGAGTGGTCTCCTGCTTGCAGATAGCCGGCTGTTGTCCTAAAAATGCAAACCATTGCCTCAGGCCATGGAATCAGGAACAGGCAAAGGACAGTGGCACAGGCAGGGCTCCCCACTGCTCACCCTCCCTTCAGCACACTGTACTTGGATGCAGTAGAATAGTCTTTACCCTTGTACATAAGGACACAATGAGAGAAAGTGATAAAAGCAATTGCATGAAGGCCATGTTGGAAATCGGGTTTTGTGAAGTTGAGCTGAGGTTCAGGGGAAAAAATCTGCTGCCAATACATTTTCCCCCGTGCTGAGTGGGTCCTTTGAACAAAAATACTGATCCTCATCACTGTTCCCCTTTCTTTTTATTTTGATCTGTATAAATATTTGTGCAGATACATGCATGCATGCTTATTTACATTCATTTATATTTTGAGAATATGTACTTACACCCACACCAGGACACACTTGAACATGTGTACATGTATACAGAGAGACGCAGCTAGCAGGCACAGCAAATCACAGGAACAAACCTCACTTCTGTTTTTTTGCAGCTCATCAATATTCCACAGCCCAGGAAGGCCAGGTGTGCACGGGGGTTCACACTTCCCATGGCACAGATCCCCCCCCTGCTTCATCACTCGAGGGTCGCCAAGAGAGCCACTCTGAGCTGGGTAGCACAGTGCTGGGAGACAGCATGTTTTCTGGAGGAAAACGAAAAATAAGCCTATCCTGAGTCAAACAGCAGTTAGGCCTCATCCTGGAATTGTGTGATTTGTGGTTTAATTAAGCCTCCTTCCATACACCAGCCATCATGGAGCAGCCTAGGTGCTCACGACAGGGGACTGTCTAAATTCTGAAACCTGGAGGGTGGTTTGCTCTTCAGGAGGGCAGGAGCTGCTTTTGTGGTTTCCACAGGCACACCCAGTGTTTTGTAAACAACTACAAGCAAAGGAGATGGGAGCAGAAGTCACAAATCTGCTTCAGTTATAACCGCATTGCCATATCCCTACTCACTGTTTCATAGCTCTTTGGGATTCATCCTTCCCTGCAAACTCGTCACATGGTAGGACGTGTCTTTGTAAAATGCCGTGTTAGAGGAGAACATGGAGCCCAAGACTCTCACCCTTGTCTTGGCTAAGACCTTTCCAATCTTTATCTTCAAAATATTTGTCCCCTCAGCTCACAGAGTGCAAAAAGCTGCAGTTTACATGGTTTTTATGTGCAGGGGTGGAGCTGGGTGGTGCATGAGGCTGAGAAGGGGGGAGGGAAGATAGGGGGTTGCTTGCAGGTGCAGTTCATCAGCTTCATTTTTGTCTCACAAGTGAGACCCTAGCCCTCAAATACAAAACTTAGAGTGCTCCTTTTCACCTTTCCTCACTTCTGAAATAGGAGGAGATATTTGTTAGTATTTGGAAGTATAAGGTCTGCTGCAAACTAGCAATTCATCAGATTATGTGTCACAAAAATGGCAAAAGCAAAATCAGCCGTTTCCATTGTCACAGTCAGCAACGTGGCTTATAAGCTTCACATTACATTTATCTTTACTTCTTAAATGCATAGCTTGATATTGATATTTTTGAAATGTTAAATATAAATCAGAAAACAGAAAGAATGTACAACGTTGCCTTGGGAACCTTTGCTTCCTTTTTTTTTCCTTTCTGAAATTTTATGATATAAACTCTGTAAAGTTAAGGTAGCATTAACTCAATCTCTGGGTATATATAATACAAAATGCTTGAACTTCTGGGACAGCAGCTATTTCTATGGATACAGTATGTTGAACAGACATGGAACAAAGAAAACCAAAACAGTTGGTTCTCTGCTGTCAAGGAAACAAGCTGCTCTTTCTGCTTAAATATCTCTTACCAGAACTAGGAGGGAAAAATCCTTCAAAACCCAAGTTTGTACTTAAAAAGAAGGAATCTTTCAGGCCCTGGAATAAATGTATTTTCTGATGTTTCAGTAAGGGATGTTGTTATGTTTGCTATAGTTAAATCAATATATCTCCCTGAAAGCCCCTAAGGTTAAGGTTACTCTTAAAGGTAAATACTAAATCATTTTTTGAGAACAGTAGGAGTCCAGAAGGAAAGTGCAAAAACATTTTGCAGTGTTCTGGGCTTTGTGCTGCATGCAGATCCCTTACTTCAATTAAATTCTGTTATTTACACTTCTGTAATTTAAACTCCTTTTTTTAATATATTTTTTTCTGTTCCTTTTCAATTATTAGGAGTTCTGTGATTTAAATAATGAAAACTAAACCTGAAATTCATTCACAACTCCAAAATTTTAATAGGTTTATTTCTTTCAGAAGTATTTAAAGGTGTACTGGATAGAATTACTTCATCTGATAAACAGGCTAAATGAAGATGCACATACATGTTCTATATGGTTTTTCCAAAGAACAAATGGCAAGGGAGAATGCAGGTACTCAGAAACATGGCTAAGGTTACATGAAAGAAAGTGACTTCAGGAAAAAAAAATTACTCCAAGCATTTTTAATATCTTGGAGTTACCTCCTGGTGAGTGACATTCTGGTTCTGGTTGGAATAAGCTTCATCTTGAGCTCCTGCGCTTTAGTGAAGGACATTGCAAAATACTCAGAAAAGCACAACACCAGAAAATAGGTCTCTTCTAAGACAGCAAAATATCCTAGGAAAAAGATTGTGACCTGACACATACCGGTGAAGCTCACAGCTTTTCTGGACAAAGTAGATCCAAAATGCCCAGCTAGATTTGAAATACATTTACAGACACAAATCTTTGTCTATTCACAGCACCATTTCTAATTTGAACCAGGAGGCAGAAATGAAGTTGAAGACAAATGATGTATTCAGCTAAAGTTTTCTTTGTTTATGGGCTACGTAGGCTTTCCTGGCAGGTTTTGCAGTGCCACAGGTGGGCTTAGACAAGCAATACCTGAATACTGAGTGTCCTCCCAGCAATGGGTTCTCTCATGCACGTCCTTAACTCCAGTAATGGGAAAGGTACATGCATTCAGACTTTACCCCTCTGTGAACAGCAATGTTCCTGAGGGCTGAGAGCTGCAAAGGAACCTGAGCATGTAAAACAATGCCTTGGTAGTTAGAATTTGGCCTGTTGCATACAAAAGAAACGATTTTGAAGAAAATTACCATTAAAATTCTCGGTCCTTATAAAAAGTGTCCAGAAGTAAGCCCTTTGCCTAGCTATTCTTGCTTTCAATATTATCTTTGTTGGTCTTGCAGGCTAGAAATAGTTTTTAGAATGATTTTTTTTTTTTGAGAAGAGGTTGTGGAACATTTTGAAAACACAGCCCTTAAGATTCAAAAGGCATACACTGAAATGTCATTGAAGAGGCTACACTCAGCTCCACTAAAGTAGGAATTACTACTGAAGACCTAATATTTACCTATAATTAGCTTTGCAGTGCCTTCTTTTAATAAAATTCTTATAAAACTCTGTATCTTCTTATCTTTGAATTTCTTGCATTTTCTTACTTTGTTTAGACACTATTGTAGTAGAAAAGAGGAGTGGATTTGGGGGGAGGGAAAGGTTTGTGCACTTCTGAATATTGGAGCTGTGTTTAATCATTCTCATGTGTGAAATCCTTTATTTAAAAAAAAAAAAATCAGTTTATCTGATACTTACTGCTCTTTAGTACAGCACAGCTTGGTAGCACTAGGTACGTCTTGTTGAAAGTATGTCCATAAATATGTCCCTTGCAGCACAGAACAGCTTGTTAACTTGGCAATCCTCAGCAATTTGCTTTGAAAAGTTTGCCTCAGTTTTGATAGTCCAAATGTAGGGCAAAAACTCAAAGTAACTTTTTAAGCTAATTTTACCAATTGACAGTTTCCTCCTAGTTTTAACTGCCTGTTTACTAGAACAAGAACTACAACACTTCTTCCTCCATATTCAATTAGCCTTTTTTTCAATGTTTTATTTATTTTTAATACACTGGGACTACTGCTTTTCTGTTTCTCTAATGGACAATGTAAAAAAAAAAAATAGAGTCCATTATCTCGAAGAAATATTATCACATTAACTTAACTTGTACAAAAACCGTGCCAGTATTATATAGGGAATGGTATTACTGTGACTTTGCAATGCTTCCAATCTAAAGAGAATTGTAAAAGTNTTTTTAATACACTGGGACTACTGCTGTTCTGTTTCTCTAATGGACAATGTAAAAAAAAAAAAAAATAGAGTCCATTATCTCGAAGAAATATTATCACATTAACTTAACTTGTACAAAAACCGTGCCAGTATTATATAGGGAATGGTATTACTGTGACTTTGCAATGCTTCCAATCTAAAGAGAATTGTAGAAGTGGACAAACGCTGCCCATCCCTGTGTCATAGAAAGAATAAATGGGGCACAGAGAGGGCAAATAAATAGTCCAGTGCCCAAAGCTAGAAAGAATCAGCAGCATTGAGAAAAAAAAAATCCAGATTTTTGCATGTCTGGTGCTGTCAAAAATTTCTACACTTCTTTTTTGATGGGGGGAGAGGAAGTGGTGTTTTTTGGTTTGGGGTTTTTTTTTTGGTGAGGGGATTGGTTTGAGGCTTTTTTGTCATTATTTTGTTGGCACTTTCAGCTAGCTCTTTTGGATATCCTTTTTAATGGAAGAATGGAAGTAAGATGCCTACATTATTCCTATACCAGATATGTTAGGTTGGCTTATTGGAGAAACCCTGAAGTGAAAACTCTTGAGTGTGTGTTCTATTTTAACCACATGAGGACTGTGATTGGAGATACTTCAAAGTGGGTTACGATGGTTAACTAAGTGAAAGATAATATCCCTTTGCCATTACTGTCTAGTAGGTCTCATTACTCCTCTGGGCACACTCCTTAGAATAAATTAAAAGGATCCACTGAGAACCATTTTGCTTTGGGTTTTTTATTTTCTAATGATTGCCAAAAGCCATTTGCTAGAATAGTACAGAATGTTTACAGATGCCTTAGGAAGAAAACAGCAGAATGTGGAACTAATTGTGTTTATTCAAGATAATTATGAAACACAAATGACCATTACTTACAACAAATCCCTTGACAGCTAGAGTTTGACTCATGGGGCCAGGATCAAACTCAGTGAAGAAAGGCCTTAATGTAAAGTTATACTGTCCATATGGACAGCAGTATCAGCACTGGCTATTGGAGTTGCTGCTCGCCCTGCAGTTCTCTTGTACCCAACTAATGTTCAGAACAGAACAGCCACAGCTGCTAGGAAAGAGGAAAGGCACATGGAGATGGTGAATACTTCAGAAGGAAATCCTGCAGGGGTCAGAAATTCTGAGAAAAGCAACCACAGACCTCTCTGGCAATTAAAGCAGAACTTCACAGGAAAATGAGCCATCTTTGCTGCACCAGTGATGGGCATTTAATCTCATCAGAGAACGAGATGCGCAAAGCAAATCTAAAGACATGACTATTAATTCCACCATAAAGAACATGCAATACACAATGCATCTGTGTTCATCCCAAAACAGTTTGTCAAGCCATCCCTAGACATCCATGCAAAACTGGTATGCACACTTCATTCTTAAGTAAGAAGACAAGAGGAATCCAGTGCAGTACAGTGTTGGAATTACATAAAGGTAGATAAAGAAAAATGTCATGAAAAAATTCATAGTGAAAAAAATGAAGTAAATTGTTAGATTAAAGGAACTAGGCATAATCTGATTTCATATGGGGTTTTTTGTTTGTTTCTTTGGTTTTGATTTTGGTTTTGGCTTTTTATTGGGGCATAGAACTGTGCTTTTTTAATTGATCTAGGGGGTTTGCTCCAATAATATCCAAATGGGTCGATATTGTGATTACAGTTTCATTTGACTTCACTCTTCTGTTGCTGTGGTTGAATTGTTTTTGCTTTGGACAAAAAGCAAGTAGTTATTTAGACTACCAAAAATTTATTAAAATGTGGTTCTCATACAGAGAGGTCATTTATATCCTTAACAGTGTGAAAACACAATGCAGGCTGTACTGCTTTTGTTGATCTCATTTTTGAGATACACAAAATCTAAAGCTTAGTAATGTCCAAAAGAAAAAACAGCAAGTTCTTTATTGACTTTGGATCTTGCTTGCCCATATAGATGAGGGCACACCTTGGTGAAATCCTGGACCTTAAATCACTGTGAGTTTTGGTTCAATGGTCACTTAACATACCATGCATGTAGCTTATGTTTAATGTTATAAATCAGCATTCAGTGTCGGTTTCAAAATTCCATGAAAAAGGATGGGTGTTAGAACTCGTTCACTAACACAGAATTGTTGATGAGGGTTGAAACTTACCAGCAAATACATTGTGACTGAAAAATGCCAGCAGCTCGATGGGGCTAGAAACAGCCTCAGCAAACAAGCAGTCTGAGTCTCCATTAACTAAGCTCCAGTGTTTCAGTCTTGGTGATTTTTTCCTGGGAAAGAAAATCTCTACTTAGCTCAGTGTTAATATGGCCAGAAGAAATTGGACTGAGATCTCAAATTAATTGTCAAAAATTTTACAGATGGTTTATCACACCTCCTGTGGTTTTCCAGTTTCAGAAAACTTTTACTGTAACATTTCTGCTGCGATTTTTATTTTTCATATAATGGGTAATTTTGTTATAAGAGAAAATTATTTTTAAAAAACTGATAACGCTCAGAATGAAATTAAACATATAACTGTGCCACTCAGAAAGCTTCAGCAGAATTTGAAAAATATTCCATGGGTTTCCATTCAATAGCTTTAAACGATGTTTTATTTAGACTCAGACCTACTTTCTCTCATTGACTTCAGTACAGTCAGGTCAGACTGGGGGGTCGGCCCCTCACAGTGACAGGACTTTTCTCCATCTGTTACAAAGACCAGCCTGTACTGAGTTCATCAGCTTCCCAAACCACATTTTTAGCCAGAAGGAAGCCTTACCTTTGCACTATGGGGACATTGATTTCTTCCACTACTGCTGTTAATGGTACAGGCTGAAGGGACATGCAAGAGAAAGAAAGGGTGAAGGAGAATGCAAATAGCATCCTAGGGTGAGCAGTTTTTACCAGTAAGGGCTCCTTGAATCTCTTGTCCAGTGGATATGGGCAAGGAAAAAAAGAGGATTAGTTTTGTGGGAGCTGCAAAATAATAACAGCAACAGAAATTAATAGTCAACGTTTTTTTCAAATAGGCTTGTCAAAATCTTCCAAGCAAGACACGGGACCTCTTAGCAAAGAAAAAGCACAGCCTCGTGAGCTTGACATCCAATCTGACATTTGAGTGGACTGGTTTCTCAGAGGCGGCTGCAAATGGCTTCTAGTGATGCCAGTCACTGCCAGCTGGGCAGCTGAGCAGAACTGGAGAGAGAAGGACTTCTGATTGCCTCCCTTCCTTGGCAGTTGTGCCCCATGAGGGCTAAGGAACTGCCCAGCAGCTCCCAGCCCCTGTGAGCACTCTGCTCTCCTCTCAGCCACCAGCTGATCCCTCCAACAAGCCTCCGAGGTGAGAGTTCACTGACTGAGGTGGGTGAGGTTAAAGATAACAGGAATCTAAACATCCATAGGGAGTTCAGCTCATGTACAAAGTCATAATTACAAAAGCCATTACCATCATACCGGTGAAAAGAAATTGCTGCAGGCAGGGCTAGGAAACATTTGCAAAGACAGGCTTAAGAATCGAGGATGGAAAATATCAGACTTTCTCCAGTGGATGCAGCATGGCTTTGGCTAGGCTATAAAGTCAGGATTGTTTGGTGATTCAAGTAGAAGCCTGTTAAATGGATAACCTTGTTGAAACAAATTTTAATTTTTTTAGCAGGTCTGTTCTTTCAATAGGTATTGATTCAAGCAGCCTCAGCTATTTTTATCAAATGCATTTTAGAGGCACAGGAAATGCCACTGAGGATTTAACCCCCACCTCAGTAAGCCACACAGAGGCAGTGTTTGTAATACACTGCTTGCTGCTTTCATAAGCTGGACAAACCCCATACATTATGGGCCAAATTATGCCCTTGGATGAGTATGCCTGATTCCCACTGCTGTCAATGTGTCTGTCACAGAAATCTGTAAGAGACCAGCTTGTGCATCCAAAGAGGAATCTGGCCTAAAACCTATTGTGCTCTTATTCCTTGTTACTTAGATATTTCTTGTGTCTGCTTGACTTACTCTCTTTTTAACTGAGGTTAAATGACCACATTAAAAGATAATCTTACAAAATTAAAAAAATAAAGATAAAATACCTCTAGTTCTAAAGTGTTTTGATTTATATGTGACTATAATTAATGGGTGTTCCTTACCCAAGGTTTCTTTGAAAATACTATATAAATGGGTTTACAGAAATCTAGTGTTCCTGCTGCCTTTTGAGTTTTTGACAGGCCTGGCTGATATCCCCTAAGAGCAAGGAAACACTGTCATTTCCCCACAAGTTTTATTCTGCCAATCCTCCTCTACCCATCAGTTGCTGCCCTCCTGAAAGAATGCCTGAAAAGAGACATTTGGTAAACACTCTGCTGCTTCTGTGACACAGAAGCATGCCCTCTCTTTACCCAGGTAAAGGAGTCTGGGAGTAAAGGGAAGTCATTTGCATATATATAATAGCAGGGAAAGTCAATTCAGCGGTGTAGCCACCATGAAAATCAATCTTGTGCATTCCTGATGGGTACTATTGAGAAGAATGTGGACCTAAGGCTGCAGGGGTGACAAAGGAAGCATAATACCAAGGGCCAGTTTGTCTGGGAAGTATTCCTACTGACCCCTCTGGTTGTCTCCTGATCACCTCTCTGAGCTAGATACCAGGTTCAAGATTTACTCCTCTCTGCACGGCTGCTTTGAATTAATTTTCTTCCTAGGCAGCTAGTTGGAGTGGGAAATTTATACATGCATTCAGCATTGTCATAGTCATATCTTGCCTGAGGGCATATTGATCCTTGTTACCATATTGACTTGATGCTTCTACATCTGCCAGCAATAGGTCTACACATTTTTTTTTATATGAAGATTGCACATTTTCCTTCCCCTGCCCCAAATCTCCTTCCACACAATCTCCTTTTATTAAGGTAAAACAGTTGTGGGGTTTTTTTCCAGTGCAGCTTTTCAAATGTGTCTGTTGCTCAGGTAAAGGTTTAGCAATTGCGGTTTAGCCGGCAGCTAAACCCCGTGCAGCTGCTCACTCACTCCCCCCACAGTGGGATGGGAGAGAGAATCAGGAGATTTAAAATGAGAAAACTTGTGAGTTGAGACAAACACAGTTTAATAGGTAAAGCAACAGATGCATGCACACAAGCAAAGCAAACCAAGGAATTCATTCACCACTTCCCGTGGGCAGGCAGGTGTTCAACCATTCCCAGGAAAACAGGGCTTCATCACACATAACGGTGACTTGAGAAGACAAACACTATCAGACCGAATGTCCCCCTCTTCCTTCTTCTTCCCCCATGTTAACATGCTGAGTGTGACACCATATGTTATGGAATATCCCTGTGGTCAGCTGGGGACAGCTGTCCTGGCTGTGTTCCTTCCCAACTCCTCGTGAAGCCCCAGCCCCCTCATGATGGGTGGGGTGAGAAGATGAAAAGGCCTTGACCCTGTGTAAGCACTGATCAATAATAACAGAAACATCCCTGAATTATCAGCACTGTTTCAGCACACACGAAAATGTAGCCCCATACCAGCTACTGTGAAGAAAATTAACTCTATGCTGTCCAAAACTAGCACACCAGTGATGACTTTACTGAAAAGAAGGAATAAAGCAAATAGTTGGAAATTAGTTGGCAACAGAATTTCCTTTCCACATTATAAATACACAGAAACCATTCTATGTATTTTCTTTCCAGAGTGAAAGGAACAAAGCAAAAGGGAAATTACCTGTTCATTTATAATTAACTAAAGACTGGGGGAGCAGTAACAAGATTGTCTTTACAACTGGTATGCTTGGAGCAGCAGGTTTGCCATCACAAACAATTTCTTCTTTTCACTCATGTTTTCCATACAGTTTCAAGTTTAAAGGCCACTAACCAAAAGCAGCGGTTAGAGTGGGTCCAAAGTAGTTTTTGCTTAACTTTTAGCATTTACTTAACTGATTACTAGTTACAAATCTGACACACAGCAGACATAACAGTGCTCTCAAGGAGATTAAAGGATTAGTCACTCACTAGCTTAATCAGATTAATAGAGATTTTGAACACAATATATAAGTCTATCCACAGAGGGAATACATGATAGCCACATGCTAGCCTAATTTGGGAAGGGATACTAGGGATGGACAGACCCAGACAAAAGAGTCTAGAAAAAATTGCTAGTTATCACAGGCATTTTTCTATGTACTGCACTTGTAATGCCACACAGAGACCTTATATTTTCTAGTGGAACTACAAATTCACAAAATACAGCACTATCATCAGCTAGTAGCCTACACAATACTGCAAGAAGAATAACATGATGCCCTGATATAAGATTGAGATACTGGTATACAGTAAACATATGCATGTGTTTCTATTGATGTAATTTTTTATTTGAAACCTTGTTCTTAATTTATGCGGAGCTCTTTTTTGTTTGTTTGTTTGTTTTGGTTTTGGTTTTGGTTTTGGTTTTGTTTTTTGATGCCACAGTATCCAGGATCTGAAACACGGAGTGTGATGAACAGCTCTGTAAAATATTAAAAGCTTTGTGGCAAAATTGGAAGTTTGATACAGTAAATTAATCAGAAGTAGGAAGAAAAAAAAAAAAGGACGTGCTGTCATCTGTGAGAGCTGCCAAAGTTAGCATTTAAACATGGCTTAACCTGTAGAGAAATCTACTATTTTTTAAGAAAACATGCATTTCTCTTCCACATGGTTTGAATAAAGGGAAAAGTAGGGTGGAATTTCTGCATATTGAAACTGATGTTTTCCTGCAGTAGAAGTTACTTGACCACTGTAATATTTATATGAACAATTTATAGACAGAAATCATAGAAAGCATTTATAGGATCCCTCTTTTTACATATAAAGAGAAAAAGCAAAAATAATCAGTGTAAGGGATGCTATCTTCATCTATCTCTCTCTTCTTTTTAATCCATATCTTTCATTTTCTTGATTTTTTCCCCATTTCTGGGAGAGTGACCTTGACAAGTTCCTGAAACATTTCAGAAGGTGTCAGTCTCGTTTCTGAATCTTATTTCCCTGACATCCAGTCTTCAGAAAAGAAGCACTTTTAAGAAAGAAACAAACAAATTAATCTCCATGTGCTTCAGGAAAGACACTGTAGCTGGATGTAGGCCAGGTTTTCACTCTGAAGGATGCTCTGTGCTTGGCAAAGCCCAGAAATGTGTGTCTGCAATGGTTCTTCTGCTAAGATTTTGAAATTTAATAATTACGGTTCTTTAAAGGAGGAACTGCGGCTGAGTGGGAACATAGCAGCTAGCAAGGAAAAAAACCCCACCACGTTCGCCGCAATTAAGTGTTTGTTTTGCAGGAACTACAGAAACAAAACGGGGCTCTCCGAGAGAAGCGCTCGAACTCTGCAATCTGGCAGCCCGCGGCCGAGGTCACGCGTGCGGTACATGCATTAAACGAGTCGAGGTGAGCGGCGAGCCGGCTGCTCCCCTCTCCCTCGGCAAGGAGGGACTCTAGGATAGTTTCTTATGCCTACAGGACCCGACAAATCCATTGACAGCGGGCCACTGATAGGCTCCGCGTTTGGCACCCCCTCTCCGGTGGCCGCGCTGCTCCCGCAGCCATCGGGCCGCAGCCCCGGCACGGCTCCCTCCCCGCAGCCCGAGCCTCTCTCCTCGGCTCTGACAGCCGCATTTCAGCCACGCAACCCGTGGCAACCAGAATCCCATCACTGCTCTCCGACAGGAGAAACACAGACACAAACACAAAGCTGCCTTTGGAAAAACAGCAATCGCCTGGTCAGGCTTTGCTTTAAAGAGAGAACGCGCTGAATTAAAAATGTGCCAAGAACAACCAGGATGGCGTTGCTTTATTTTCACAAAGAAGTCTCTCCTAATTGCACATTAACTGTCTTTTCGCGAACAAACTTGTTTCCACCTAACGCTGACAGTCGCAGGAGCCCGGGTGTGTGTGTGTGCCGGGGGAAGGGGCGGGGGGAGCTGCTTTGTGGCACTGTCTGTACGTCTCGTGCCTGCGCTGATGGAATTATTGTTTATTTTTTTAATTTTCAGAGGTAGGCTGATGACAGCTGAAGAAGACTGTATTTGCTGAAGAGCAGCATGATGGTAGAGAGGAGCGGAGCTCCTGAGGGAGATCTAATGGTGCCTCTCCTTCCTGCACAGAGATAAAGACTTATAATAAGCGTGTATGTTCACCATCTGGCTCTGTGCATGTGGTCCTTATGGAGGCGAAAGCAGCACAATCTGTAAATGATCAGGAGCCATCGCACTCTCTCCAGAGAATCCACGATGCAATCAAGGTGACAGATGGCATGGCCGCTGCTGTGGCCTCATGGAGAAGATCAAAATCACCTTCAATAAACTCTGACTGAAATGGGCATGAGCACCTCAAAAAAGTCAGTTTGTCAGTCAAACTGCGACAGCAAGCTGCATTGGGGAAACATAGCAGCCAGCTCTCTGTTTTCAATCGTTTCCGTCTGACTGAGCCTGAACTATGATCTTTCTCAAATTGTCCTTTCTGTTTAGCTGAAGCAGGCCAGCAAATTGCCAGATTCATAGCTTTATTGAAGGAAATTGAAAACATGATGTCCTCAATTCAAGGGACAAACAGCTGGCAGGTGCTTGGACACCCAAGCACATAAAATGGACCCCTAGTCTTTTGGACAAGTTTGTCCAACTTTCATCAGAGTAAATATAGATATATAATAAAATAGATACAATAAAATCCCAATTTAGGCAGGGTTTATCAGGCATTAGCTGACAGCAATTATATGACTGCAAATGGACCTTGTGTTATGTATTAAATGCTGGGTTTTCCCATTTACGCTAAAAATTCCACATCTACTGCTTATTACAGCGATTCTTGTTTCCCTGGTTTTGGATGAATATCTGAGTATAACATTTTTTGCCATGACTGCTTATCAAGTACAGGCATTTGGGGCCCAATCCTGCAAGGTTCCCAACATGCCTGACAAGGTGGCTCAGTACCTTACAGGATCAGCCTGCCCAGGTCAGACTCCAGACAACACTCTGTCCCTCCCTGACCACCACCCACACCACTAGCAGCCCCAAATGCCCTATTTACACCCTTGTCAGGGTGGTACCCATCAGGTGTTTTCTGTCATTTGCCCTACTGCATGAATAACCAAGAGTCTTAATGAGCTTTCGTGAAACCAGTGCTGAAGAAACATATCCATTACTTTATTTTTCCTAATTTTTTCTACTTTTTACACTTATTTTTAAGGTGTCCTTGGCTTTATCAACTGTCTCCCCCCCCCGCTTTTTTTTTTTTTCAAGGGAAGGTAAAAGAATGTGCTTATTGCTGTTTTCAAGCTTGCACATGAGGGCTTCCAGGCTGAAGCTTTATTGCCAGGCTGAGGCAAGAAGGACAGGCTGAGAGGAGACAGAGGACGGGCAGGGCAGCCTTCCTTCTGCCCCCAGGATCCTGCCCCAAGATCCTCCTGGCCTGCTTTGGTAGGAGAAGTGGATCGACGTCTGCGTCCCCGCTCCGTGTGGCAGATGGTCACTGTCTTTCTCGCTTTGCTCGCTTGCATGTTTGGTTTTCTACCACCACATTTTAAAACGTCCCCATCGCCCTCAGCCTTTCCAGCTACTCATTTTTATCTTCATTACTAGTGAGATATTCTAGAAAGTCTTTTGGCCTGGTTCAAAGTCTTTCAACAGCCGTGAGTGTTTTCAACAACTTCACTGTGTTTGAGTAAGTCCTTGGCACACATTTCTCTGTAAAACAGAGCGTTATCAAAGGCAATTTTTAAAAAATCTTGCTTTTTTGATTCAGTGTGGAGCACGGGTCATGTTTTGAACTCCAGGTTTCTGTTCCATCTGACTACTTTTCCACATATAGCTGACCATCCTGTCTTGCACATTTTATGCTTGCAAAACAAATAAATAGGTTGCCTTTGTACCTTTGTTCCTTTCTACCAATATGACTTTGCATGCATGGGAAAGGAGCTGTGCTCCCTTTCCCCAGCACATAGGTGCCAAGAGACTGTGACAGAAATGGCCCAGTGTAAGGCTGTTACTTTGACCAGGCAAAATGGCATTTTGCTGCTCCAGTGCTCTGGAAGTTGGTTAAAGAGGTAGTGGCAAAATCTTGATCTGACCAAGAGGTGCTGTTAGGAGGATAAGGAGGGAGTTTTAGAGACAAACTCCTGAGGGTTTCTGCTCTCTCTGTTGAGAAGCTTGATTTAGGATTACAAGGTGTTGCTTCTGCTTTTTCCTGCTAGGTGGTAATAGGGAGCACAGCAGAACAGGTATATTAACAACCACTCTAGAAATGGAGAACTGCATGAACATTTCCAATGGTACAATTCCCGAAACAGAGCACAAATAGAGCTAATATAACAGAGTAAAATAATAAATATAATATTTAATAATA